>PVIC010028688.1:0-22991 GCA_004025085.1 Thryonomys swinderianus
GGCCAGTCTGAGCCCGGCATTACACTGCCCATCCTATCTGATCTTCCCCGATATTCATTTCCCTCATCATATTCTGTGTGACTGTCTTACTTCTGCCTGGTGTAGAGCCAGCTGGATAAGCTTGCATCATGTACAGTATTTCTGTGTCACTAACCCTGACTCTTCCGAATACTTGGTATTCACAGGCTTATCTCAGGAGAAGACCTATGTAGTGTAGGGTTAGCTGCACTGGCATAAGATGAGTTTCTTGATTACAGACTCAAATCTGTACTTTTCTAGCCCTGTGACCTTTATTCAATTGCTTTAAATATTAAATATTAAATATTAAATATCTTTCAGCTAATGAGTACTACTCTGCCATAAAGAAGGATAAATTTGAGTTACCTGTAGGAAAATGGATGTGTCCTCAGACCCTAACATTAAAGAAAATAAATAACACACAAGCTTAAATATTCTCTTATATGAGAAACCCAAAATACAAATAAAGAGCAAAATAAAAGAGACGTAATAAGAAATAGAAACATCCTTCTCAAATGAGAAGGAGACCAAGAGATTAAGGGAGATGGTGTGGAGAGGAAGGAGAAGGGAATATTTAAAAAAATTAAGATGTCTCATGTACAGATATCCATCTGTTACAAGGAATGTAATCACTACGTATTGCAAACATGTACTAATAAAAAGTCTAAAAGAGAAAAACAAACAAGCATGGTGAGGAATCCCAGCAGGAGGGAGGGCTCATGAGAGGTAGAACACCCGACAGAACCCCAGGTGTCTTTCATATGAATATAAAGTGAGTGATATAAAGTATAACTATGTGGAAAATCATTGGGCAAGTGTTTATATTTTGTATCATAGTAATGACGTCAATGCACACACGAGGCATAAGAACACTGGCCAGATTCATAGGCGTCAAGTAAACTGTAAGGGCGCGGAGGTCTTGATTAATTTACAAAGACTTTCATTTCTAAGGGACAGATATATGCCTACATTTTTAAAGAAGGAACAATGAGTAGACCTGCATTCCAGAGCAATTTTTAAGGCCCTGTTGTCTTATATTTAGGTTGAATTCATAGCCTTCTTCCTCCCTCAGGCTGTAACTTACTGTGACAGTCTTCATGGAGCTACACACTTGATGGCCTAGCGAGTATTTGGGTCTGACCTCCGGAGGTCTAGCTGTGTGATCTGGACACGTTACTCAGTGGGCCTGGGCTCAGCCTGCCACACGGACAGACGGGGACGGGACTAAAGCCAGGCTAACCGGGACGGGAGGAAAGACCAGACCGCCTGGCAGCATGCTGAACAGAGTCCGTACGAAGGAAGCCAGAGAAGACGGTTAACAGTGTTCTCTACGTCAGTTAGAAGATATTTTAGGAAATTAAATGGCTTTTGGACCCAACCCAAGGAAGCTATCTCTCCCTTCTGAAGTGAGTCTCCTCATATACTTCACGTCTAAACTGAATTCCCACAAAGAGACAGAAAGCCTTGGAAGTAACTCCAGGTATTTATAAATCTGATTTGGAAAGGACTATTTCTTCCCCAGAATATAAGGGAATCCCTATAAAGCAGCAGTAAATAACACCAATGACCAACAGAATAATTAAATTTCAGACATAAGTGAGGAAATTGGGAAATCCGAAGTATTCTAAAGTAAGGACGAGGGAGACGGAAGTTGCTGGAGCCCCCGATACTCTTCTCACACCCGAGGACGGGCATGAAGAATGAGGGGTACACGGCGAACATGTGACCACTTGGCACACTGTGCTCACGGGTGTGCAAGCATCTCCTGCAACCATCTCACAAAGCACACCAGGGCCAAGATGTGACATTTCCCTCTTCCTTCCTCCTCTGCCCTTTGATTATCAAGCTGCTGTGGGAGGAGCTGACAGTCAGGACCTGTGTGCAATGCTACGACAACCGTGCAAAACACGGTTCAGTAGTGCAACACGCTAGACAGGGAGGCACCGAAAGCAAGGCCTGGTCACGGTTCTAACAGTTGGAACTGCAGGACTCATGCTGCCCACCGGGTCTTAAAGCAGGTCGGTGAGAGAATGTGTGTAATTAAGCTGCTGTTGACACGCGTTCTGTGTGGTGAGACAGTAAATCCAGTTCTAGGCAGGTGTAGCGGCTTCTTCCACCTATGTCCTACTCTGCACAAGTCACACAGACTCCAGGCAGCTCTGGAACTAGGAGCTTCATCGCTGTATAAATTTCTTCTGAATGTGCACACGTGATCATCCAGAGCTTAAAAAAAAAAAAAAACTACTACCCAAGCAGAAAGCAGCTGTTGAGGAGGGTACACTGTAGCCGTTTCCTTTTATTAGGGATTGGAGAGGCTCCTTAGGAAATGCATCCTCCATACTAAGGAAGGAGTAAAACACACAGTTATATTTATATTTTTCTGAAATTTTCCAAAAATTGCTAATGGCCATGTATCACTTTGTTAATAGTACGCATTTCACAGTAATCTTGGGGACACGGTACGTGTGTATAAAACAGCTCGTCTGCTTTATTTTAATCCCCTTTCTTCCTCGAGTTCTCTGTTGCCCATTTTTTTTTTTGTAAGAACAAAAGCGGGAGCTTAAATGCCCTCAAAATAGATGCGAAGGATGAAAATATAATTTGTCAAAAGCGTTGCTGAAGATGAATACATTTTTCCATGGAAGTATCACCTCTCGTACCCTTTGCTGAACCCCACACAGTGTGCCATTTCCTGCCTTTGCTCACACTGGGGTGTTTTTGTCTGGCTTATCCTCCTTTCCTTTCCTCTCATTTCAAATCTCACGGGCCTGGTCTAGCCCTAAAACCACCTTTATCTATCAGGCTTTCGGCGAAACTTTCCTCTTTGTGAGAGAATGCTTTTCCTAACTCACAGTATCAACCCCTGAAGCAGGAAATGCATCATACTTTCCACTCTACTATTGTTATTGATGAACATTTTTCATATTTCACAGAGTATTTTAAAGATTGCTAGAGAACACAGTTCTCCTTCATCTTTACATTCACCTATTCCTTCATTTATCTACAGATTTGCTTATGTAATAATTTACTGTTAGTGCTTGAATATCTCTGTGGCATACAAGATTCCAGGAGATATAATAAAAAGTGCAACATCTCTTGATTATTCAGAGTGAAGTAAACATGAATATGATGAGATCAAAGGGCAATAGGCTTTTAATTCAATATGATCCTGAAATGTGTACACTGAGGAAAAGACACGCCACTCACTTGTTCTTGAAGAGAGTTAAGGAGGCTATCATAGAGGTAACCGCTCTCGAATTCATTTTTTGCAAGGGATAACTGTCTTTTTCACACAGTAGAAATGAGCGGGCAGAAATTATGGTAGTAGGACAGACATATGGTACCCACGATAATGAAAATATATTGCAGGAAGAAAACAGTAAAATGCTAAACAGATGCCGTGTAAGGACAGGTTTGAGAAGGGCCACAGTTTTGTATGTCAGACCGTTCCCAGTGTTTTGCATGTAGGGTTGTTTTTAACACATCTGCTGACTTCCACAGCGGTGTGGAGAATACACCACTGGGCAGGCACTGCGTACTTTGGTAGTTAAGTCACATTTTCTGAGATAGATATTCAGGGCACAAGAAACCAAAGTTTTCATTTCCTTAGAAAAGAAGGTTGAGCTGATGTTTTAAGTGACTCTAACCTCACTTTCCGAAAGGAAGAAAATATAAACACTCAGACCATGGTTAATTATTTAGCCTTTACTCCGCTAATTCAGTAAATGTGGTCATCCAGGCTAAGGATGAGGAAACAGCATTGTTGGCAGAAATGGCAGCTATGGACAGAAATGGGTTTATCTCAGTGCCCAATATGAAAAAAGAGTGAACACTATATAAAACAATTAAGGGAGTCTCAATTCAAAAGGATAAAATTCAATGCTATGAATATTTATTGTCCACAGAAACCAGTATATTCTTTTCTAAAAAAAAAAAATACAGAGACAAATTGATACACTGTGTTGCTGGATGGTCATAAGTGTACCTCTAAAACCCTCTGTAAACTATCAAGCACTGAAAACTGTTGTTAATTTTTCAAAGATATTCCCTGAGGCATTAAAGTGTTGTGTTCAACAAAGAAGGAAATGACATCCCAAATGGCAGCTAAAACTCATTCTACTTGTAGAAATTTTCTAGCTTCCATATTCAGGCATTTGTTTCTGAGGTAACCAAGAGTGTGTAGCAGAACACCCTTTAAATTTCTTTTTTAATAGGAGTGGGCGCCATTGCGGTTTCTGAATCTTTGTTTTGATCTGCTGCCTCTAGATGACTTCTACAGAGCAAGAGGACCAGGAGCAGCACCAGGGTCAGCACACAGAACGGGGTCCACAGAAGGCAAGGGAAGAGTTTCCTACCTTCGATAGGTTTGGGTACAAAATGTGAGGAAGGCTTCGTTTTCTTCACTCTGTTGCCCTTCATAATTTGACCTTCTTTATTGAGTCCTAGAAACCACGCTCGGCCTGACTCTTGCTGGCGATACAGCGTGGAAGAATAGATCACATAATAGTTTTCAAACACAGATTCCTTAAATTTGCATTCTGGGGTGAAAACATCCTGCAGACAAAGGGGGGGGGAGGGAGGGGAGAGAGAGAGAGAGAGAGAGAGAGAGAGAGAGAGAGAGAGAGAGAGAGAGAGAGAGAGAGAGAGAGAGAGAGAGAGAGAGAGAGATTTAAAAATGAATCAGCAAAGGCTTAAACCCAAACATCAAGCCTGAACACGTCCTCTGAACAAGTGAGAAGGCATGACACATAATTTCAATTAACATTTTTATAAAGATTCATTCATTGTATAAATCCAAGAAATAAGATTTCCTTTCTAAACAGTCTTTATTCTACTGAATACAACGGCCAAAACCAAGTCATTTCCTGGTCAGGGAGCACTGAAGGCTATGGCTATGTCCACAATCTGATACCGGCACTTTTTTTTTTTTTTTGCCATGCCTCCTGTTTTATTGTATTGAATTTTATTTTAATGTATTGCTACATTTTAGGTACATATTATGATCGTGTCCATCTTTGGGGACCTGTACTTGTTCATGATATATTTTAGTGCCTGTTTTTCTTTCCCCCCATTGCCCTATCTTCCTTCCCTGCATCCAACATCTCTCTCTAAAAAATAGGAATTAAAGGTCCAAAAGGATAGGGGAAGGAAGGAGGGTGCCGAGGGAAAACAGAAGGTAAAGAAAGATGTGAGAACCACAGAACCGCAGTATGATATTTTTTAAGTTGAAGCAGTTGCCCATCTTTTCAATGGCTTTCAGCATGTGAATAAGGCACTAGAATTTATCCCTGGGACGCAAATCAAATGCGATCTCAGCACAAAGGCACCCAGATGTTTCTGAACACACCACTCGGTGCATGCGCAGATCTATCCCACAACCAAAGCTGGTCCCATCCAACCACCAGTATGCTTCTGCTTTGCCTACTGAGTGGATTTCTTTTAAATTGCTTTAATAAATGTTTACTAAAATAATCAAAATCTCGTCTACCCATATGAGGAATAAGCAGTAGAAAAAAATCCTACCATTACACTTTTCAGTGTGGCAGAGAACAAATTTCAGCCCAAGAGGAAACCTTTAGGTCCGCCCTGTCACCTCCATCACTTGTACATGAGACAACCCGAAGGTCAGATGATTAATTCAAAGATACATGAGAAAACAAAACAAAACAAAATACTGAGTCGGAGCCAGAATTCACATGTATCCCTTTTTATTCGCATCTGTCACAGCTGCTCAAGCTCAACTGTTCACTGTTTCTTCCCAAGTCTCGTTTAGTGCCTTATAATGAGATTTATAATCAATACGATAAAATTATGCCTTAACTGTCAAATGAACATAATGCATTCTGTGGAAAGGACAAGTCTCTCCCTTGCTGAGAGAAGCAGAAGAAAAATGTGATAATATCTTCTTCAGCTCCAACCATATCAAAATCTTACACAAACCTGCAGTCGTCCTGCACCCCTGTATTGTGCTGTGCACTGCAAGGATTTCAGTGTGATGCCTCCACGACTTAACGCATTTACACGCAGAAATGAGCTAAGCATGAATACGTAGAGAATAAGCTGGTTGAAGGGAAATTCAGATAGGTGGTATTACCACACAGATTTCTTTATCTTCCTGTGTAGGGCGCTAAATAATGCACAGGTAGAAGACTGGTAAAGGCTGCCACTGCTTGAAGGATTCCTTTGGTCTTCAGTACTTACAACATTACTGACCAAAAACACGAGACTGAGAGAGTGAAAATGGAAAGGCACTGAGGAGTAAGAGAAAAATAAAAGTACTTACAAGACACTGACATTATTTACACTGAAGCTAAAAATGTGGTTTCCCAGAGTCCCTACAGTTTTAGGTAAGCCAACTGGGTTAAGAAGCAACCAAACAAACAACTATGTGATACTGCTTCACACCTGCTATCATGACTAACACTAACAACAATGCAAGTCAAAAGTGTCGGCAAAGAAGAGGAGAAACTGGGATGCTCATGCCTTGCTCTGGAAAATGTATGCAGACACAGCAGCTGTGGAAAGTAGGCTGGCAGCTCCTCATGGGCCTGACACTGCTCTCCCTAGATGTGTACCCAAGAGAAATGAAAATACACACCCATATAAAAGCTTAGACAAAAATATTCTGAACAGGGCTGTTCATCATGTAGAAAAACACTCAGAATGTCTATTAACTGACAAGAAAAATGTGATCTTTCCATACAGTGCAACATTATTCCCCCATAAGAGAGAATAGAGCATTGATTCAGGTAGCAACACAGATGAAGCTCAGGACTGCCATGGTAAGGAAGAAAACACACATGAAGGCCACATATTATTTTACTTCATTCATAGGAAATATCCAGAAGAAGTCCATCCAAAGTGGGAAACGGTAGATGTCAAGGTCTGGCAGGAAATGTGGCAGGAATGATTTCTGAGAAGAAAGCGAACTGGGCTTCAAAAGGCGTGAGATCTGCGTGATTATCTGAATATATTTAAAACCACTGAAGTCTACACTTTTAAATGAATTCTATGGTATGTGAATTATCTGTCAGTAGAAAAAAAAACCAGAGGAACAAAGTAACTAGAGAGACGAGGGGGACACTGGAAGCCGTGGTATTCTTTGCCTCGCAGCACTGCACTGAGGAAAGGGCTCTTGTGTGGCTTCAATCTCCATTTTCCAGGGCAGCATTTAGTCATTGCCAAGGACAGGGATTAAGGTGATACAACTCATAAACCTGTGTCAGAAAATGACTCAGTTTGACAAATGTATCCTTCTGTTTTGCATTCTTAGGATGGCATACTTGAGGTAGCCTAACTTTATGAAGAAAAGAATTTTGGAGAATGACAATCGGATTGGCCCAGGACTGGCTCTGGTGATGACTCTATGGCAGATGGTGGGATAAATCTAGCAAGAGAAGCCAATCAGTGCCCCCAATAGGAAGCCAGACAGCCATAGGTACCCCAGTCCCTTGGGAGAGCATGCACCCCCTCCTACATAAGGACCTTTCACTAAGTCACACCTCTTATAAAAGCACAGGACTTCCCAGTATTGCTGCCCTGAAAACACATTTGCAACACAAGAGCTTAGGGGTGTGGGTACACTTGAAACATATCCAAAGTAAAAGAAAGATTTAGAGCTGACTCTTCTGCAGGACTATGTTAGAAGGCTTAGACAATGTTTCAACTTTGATAGGTAAAATAATTCTAAAGTTTACTTCTAGAACCCACCCAATACGAAGAAACATTATCTCTAGATGCAAAGGACTCTGGAACATTGTAGACATAAATTCTAGGTATTTGATCTCAGACAACACTAGGAAATGGAAAAATATATTGGGCAAAGAATTGCATATCAATATACGTCATCAGTTATATAAAAGGAGGCAACTTACAGTTATAAGAACATATCATAAAACATGCATATGTACATATTCAAATCTATATCTATGGCTTAGTGATAGATGAATTTGCTGCCATCTATAAATTAGGTAACTAATGAACATGTGTTATAAAAAGTCAGAGGTAGATAAGACCCTTTGCTAGTAGAATGGATTCCTGGGGACTGGTATAGAATTTCTGCGAGTGACACATGTTGTTTCCTACCACACTGCCAAGGCTGCTTTTGAAGCCAGTGTTGATTGGAGCAAGCTTTGTTCATTAGCATAAAGTCCAAGTCAGCCCTGTGTAATTACTATGTTGTCATTTATGCCCAAGAAAAATAACACTTCCGTTTAATAAATAATGAACTCTAGCGTTTTCATTTCGTTTCACAAGGGTCCAAAGCCCACTCTTTGAAACAGGAAAAGCCCAGGATACTGTAAAAGGACTGAAATCCTGGGGCCTGAGCCAGCAACAGCAGTAACTAGGGGCCGGCTTTGGAATTAGGAGTGGAAAATCCCAAAAGCACTCTCGAGGTCCTCTTGAAAATGAGAAAGTCAAGTGCAGCATGCCGTTAATATTGTTCTGAGGAGCTATGCAGAATCAAACACTAATACAACTCTTCCTGTCTGAGCAGGGCACGCATGTCACAGAAAAGTGGGGCAGGAATATTGTCCTTCAGTCAATTCAGAAGTGATGTTGACCTTTGCCTCCCTCAGTCTTCCGTAGTGCTTGAGATTGTTGTAGTAGTTAATGGGTTCCATCTTGCATCATGTGGTTTTTCTTCTGCTGTCATAAACACTGTGACCTCTGGTACACAGGAAAATGATCCACATTACTATTTTTTATGAAGCCCAGCACTTTAGCCTCACTTTTTCTTCTTGAAGAAAATATTAAGAATATTGTAAGTTAAGGAAACAACACAGATTGTTCTGCTAAGACTGACAGTACTGACTGTGCTCCTCTGTGAGATCTTGACTACATCATTTAATCTTGACAAAAATTTCTGTTTTATACATTGTATGAGCAGCATTTATTGCATTAAAAATATGATGGAGATTAAGTAAAATTTACTCCAGTTGGTCGCAAAGTTGTGTTTAAATTGGGAAGATTGCTTTTCACAAAAGTTCTTAGCTTCTCTAACTATGAAAGATAATTGCTTTTCTTTTAACCACCTACAAGTTTATCATTCTTCACATTAACCAGGTAAATGATCACTTGAAATTAGAATTTATATAAAACATTATTATTGCAAAAGCTTCACTTACCTACCAAAGAAATAGTTGGCAGAGCCTTTTAAAAAGCCAACAAAAATCTAATTAAATAGAATAGTTTTTGCTATTATATAACTAATAATCTCTTGGTAGTATGTAAAAGTTATTAAATTTGAAACATTTTCCAGGTATGGCTTCTTTTTTTTTTTGAGACAGGATCTCACTTTGTAATTCAGGCTGGCCCTGAGCTCACTATGGTACCCAGGCAAGCCCGGAACTCAGCAATCCTCCTGTCTCTGCCTCCCGAGTGCTGGGATTACAGGCGTGAGCCACCACGCCCAGCACTGTGGTATGTGGTATTGATTGCTGGTGGGCCTGAGTCACCACGCCCAGCATTGTATGTGGTTACTGGGGATCCAACTCAGGACTTTGTGCTTGCGAGGCAGGCGCCAGAACCACTGAGCTAAATCTCTGGCCCTGACTTCATTTTTTGACTTCGTTTTTGACTTCATTTTTCTTTTTGTTCTATTAAAGCCCAAAATATAATATTTTTCAATTATTTGTATTTTCTAAGATAGGATCTTGCTATTGTGCCCTTGCTTGTCTTGAACTCCTGGGTTCAAGTACTCCTCTCCTATCAGACTCTTAAGAAACTGGAACTATAGGTATTTGCCACAGCTCCTGATTACTGACTCTTTTAATATATGTACTATCTTGCATGTTTGCTCTGAGGTTTTATTTGGCAATGTTATGGTTTAAATAGGAAGTCTCTGCCAAAGGCCCTTTGGAATCACCAGTATAGTTCAGAGGTGGAATCTAGAGAGTTGATCAATCAGAACAGCACTAAATCCCATCAATGGATTAAATCATCAAGATTTCTTTAGATGAGTGGAGTCCTGGATCAGTTGGAAGTGGATCAGTGGAGTGTGACTTTGAAGTGTATACGTCTCTGTCTGGTTTATTCCTTGCTCGGTTTTCTGGCTGCCCTGGGTAGAGGAGCTTTCGTGTGGCACCCTGATCAGCCACAAAGTTTCTGCCTTGGGGCCAGTGAAAACATGGACTGTGACCATGAACTGCAATAAATCTTTCTCCTTACAGTTTACTATGTCAGTTATTTTGTCCCAGTAGTGGAAAACTGACCTATACAACTGGGTTGTATGCAAGGAAGGAAAAGTGAGAAACTGTGGATGATTTGCAAGTTGCTACACAATTTATATCCAGTGACCCCAGAGTAGATAGTGGTAGTTCCTTTGGTTAGAACCTTGGACTACTTGGTGATGAATCTTCTGGTTTGTTAACTTCATTAATGGCCTTTAGATGTACAAAGCTTGAAAATCCTTGGTATATTAGCAGCTGCTTTGTTAACTGTGTTGTCAGACATAATGATATTAAATCAAGCGAGAGAACCATTGTTTTCCATCCTGACAAGAGGCAAAGAAATGCAAAATTACATTATCTCAAGCGAAGACTTAAAAAAAAAAAAACTATGGTTGCTTTGGTTAGAACAGGTCTAATTTTATAACAAAAAAAACTGTGCAGATATGGAAACTTTTGTCTATGCACATTTGAGATCATTTTTACTGGAAAATTACTAAGAGCTAATTCCTCTAAAAATAAAGGCTCTTTGTTAATATATTCTTCGTAATATCTGACAAGACAGAAAAGTAAATTTATACCATCATAAAATAATGAAACCTGTGGTGTACCAGAAATGTCACTTTGGAGGTAGACACAAATATTAAAATTCCTGCTTTTTGACCTTGGACAAGTTATTTGGCTTATTTGAAGCTTGATTTCATCATGTGTTAATTGAAGCCAATCCTACTTTCACTATAAAGTCATGGTTATTAAACAAGAAAGATATGTCAGATAGCTTATTGTTCACTTTTTTTTACTCCTTGCAACCATTTTTAGGCAATGATTTATGTCACAAATGAGAATGGGTCAGCCTGGGCAGCAAGCTTAGAAAACCCACTTTACTTCTGGAATCCAAATAATATGTCCTGTGTATGGCTTCTCTATGACGGGTTAATGAAAGTTACCGTCTATTCATAGATGCCACAAAAAGATGCCATCATTTCTCGTTCTGGTAGAAGATGTCACTGCCAGGAATCAAAGCTAAATAACAGTGAAGCTCTGTGCTGCACAAACACCTGCACCTCCCGTAAGAAGCTTGCAAGTATCTACGTGAGGGAGGACCGGAAGTGGGAGAAGATGAGTGGGTAATTGGCCTGTCGTGTTGTGCCCTATTACAACTTGCTATCATTTCCAGAAGTCTCAATACTTCTGGAACAATGCATCTAGCCCAGAGGTTGGCAGAAACCTATACTTCTCCATGGGAAACATCACGGGTTCTTAGGAAATGAGCACGTGGGCGGGGTGTTCCAGGAATCCCATGTGATTAGCGATGACTGTCAAGGTAGGTAAGTTGTCCCAGCACATCCAGGAAAGGGGACACGTGTCCCCAGGCCTCAGCTTTTGTCTTCTTTCTTCATACTAAGGAGGAAGGTATAATGTTGTCTAATTCCTGTATGTTAATTCAAACATCTCCTTAGATTTCAGAAAGCCATTTTGCACACTCCAAGTGGCTTCAGAAATTATCAGTGAAGACAGGAAAACACCGTGGCCTCTATGCGGAATTTATCCAGCTTTAACACCATGAAATCAGAAAAAAACTGATACCAAATTTAATTTATTTGTGTGAGGTAAATAATTGCAAAACTAAAAATCAACACAGAAAGCATGCATCAGTTTTCAGGAACTTGTCAACAAAAATTATAAGTGGTTCACATTTTAAGAGAGAAGTGCATGAAATAAGTGCTATGTGATCCTAAGGCTTCTCTGAGGGAAACTTTTGAGCCTTGAAATGGAAAGGTGAAGCTACAGCAGAGCTCTGTGACTTTGGGGAGTTGGAAAGAGAGGCTGGTGCTTGGGAAGTGGATTTGGGAGACAGGATGAGTGGAATCTGGTGAGATAGGGGGCCGGAGATGGGATTTCCTGAAACTCTGGGGCTCCTGGATAGACTGAGTAAGCAGAATGAGACTCTCAAGTGTAGCATAGATCAGCTGCTACAAGACCGACGCAGGGGGTTGCACAAGGCTGGAAGATTCAGGTAAAGCAGTAATAAGAGGCTTCGAGAAGCACATTGTATATTCATTGGTGATCTTAGAAGGACTGCAGTTTAGTTTAATGAACACACACCCAAGGAGCCTACCTTCAGCCCCAGAATGAAGACAGAACTGAAACAGTAAAAGACAAAAGCATATACACACCTAGGCTCGTGTACACACACATTCACAGTCACACCCGACACACAAGAACACAAAGATTGATTGATTACTTATTGAAAGGTGAGCAAAATGCACATCCATTATCAACAGATAAAATAATATACTCTACATCCTATCACATACACATTTGTTGTATAATTAAAAACTCATAAAACAGTGCAAGTAGGATAATGAGATCCATAATTTTAGTCAATTTTTGGGTTTGGTAACACAAACCAGTGATTTTTATAATAAAAGGAAGAACATTTTGCTGTGAGGGTTGTAATGTAAAAACATATATGTGATACTGAGAAAGGAGAGTAAGTTGACTGAAATATGTTGTTTTAATGTTCTTAAAATTCATGGGAAGTACTTTAATAAACTTAAGTAGACTGTCATAAAGTCAAAATGTCTCTTATACTCTGTAGGGCAAAAAATATGGAAAACAAAAGAATAGAAATAAGAAGTCAACATAGGAAGTAAAATAGAAGACTAAGAGCTATTAATTTAACAGAAAGTGGTAAGAGGAGAGATGAAAAATAAAGATTGAACACAAAAAACACAAAGCAAATAGCATGATGATAGAAACAGACACAACTGTGTCAACCATTGCACTTATATACACCTTCTAATTAAAAGAGAGAGCCTGTCACATGGAACAAACATGCCAGTCTGTGGTGCAACATGCCATATATATATGGCATCAGCTACTTAGGAGATTGAAGCAGGAGCATTAGAAGTTCAAAGTCAGTCTGAGCAACAGTAAGAATCTGTCTCGATATAAAAAGAGAAGAAGGGCTTGGACTGTAGCACAGTGCTCCCTGAGCTCCATCTCCTGTAATACACACACAAAAAATTAAAAAGCAGAACTCAAAAATACTCTATCTAGAAGTGATCCCCTTAAGTCTCAAGTAGGTTGACAGTAAAAGTTCAAATGGATTAGCTGAGTGAAGGAGGGAATGAGGGTAACATGACCACTTCATCTTTGGCATCCTGGTGCTCCTGGTCGTCAAAAACCATGTGGCTCTCAATACAAAAGATACGTACTTAAAACAAAACTCGGCCGGTCTGAGGTGATCTGACTTTTACTGTTTTTAGATCTTCCATGAGTTTGGATTCATCTCCACATGCAACAGACTCCAGACTTCCTCCCTTCCAGCCTCATTTTGTAACCAAAGCTCTAGAGAATAGTGTGTGCTTTTTCCAAAGATGATCACATTTCTCTTGTGCAAATCCAGTCAAGGGCTTTTTACAGGGAACAACCAACCCATCAGTGCAGTCATGGAACCTAACTATGCCTCCCTGTCACTGAGGAGAAACAACTCCAGAATTGTATTGTGTTTCCTGCCTGCTTGTTGGGTTTCAATTACACTTCCATTGAAGCATAGTCTTTCTGGAAGTGACTGCTGCGCTCAGTGACTGGAACAGTTAGTTCTCAGCAAGCGACGGCTCTCATGGTCCAAGGCGGAAGGTGTGGGCTGTGCTGTGCTGGGAGTACAGAACACCTGGGAGGCAGGAGGCCTGTGAAAACAGCAGACATCACAGAGCCTTTCTATTAATATGGAAGCAATGTAAAAGTTAAAAAAAAAAAAGAGAGAGAAAGCAAAGAAATCCCATGAAAATTGCAGGTACCCTGAACACAAGTAGATTAAGTCTGTCTTCTACTCCTACAATGTTGTGAACTCACACCTTGCAGGCGTGTTCTGCCCAGCCTCAACCAGACCTGTCATGCCAGCCCCTCTCATTTCAACAGGCCTAAGGAGTAATCAGCTAGACAAACAGTTCTGATGGAATGGAAAAATCAGAGCTGTGCTCTAGGAAAAGACCCTCTGCCTCGATGCTTCTTGCTGTGACCATGAGGCCTCGAACAGGATTGCCAAGGAAAGAGTTCGCCACCGAGGAGCGAAGGAGACAGAGAGAGGCAGCCTCGTCCATTGTGTGCTTTTCTCCCAAATCCTGCCCTAGGGATCACCATGACCTTCTACTGTCTTTCGGATATACTTTCATTCCCATGAAGAGACTGCGCGCACACTGATTTGATTTTGTAAAATGTGTTAAAAGCAAAGAAAACTCTTCCGTTCACCCTTTTCATGAACATCTTTTAAAATGTAGGGCTGCGAATATACAGTCTGGTTCTCCAGCTCACAGATGAAAAGAGCAAGGAGAGGACACAGAGTAAGGAAGGTCATGCAGCCCGATGCAAGCAGGGACTGGATTGGAACCCTGTTTCCAGCCATGCTGGGGGCTCTGGTTTTGACTTTTGCTCCTTCAGAGATTAAAAATGGCCCCTAAGTAGGTGTGTTCTTACAGTTTTGCATATTCCCACCAATGAAATGACTTGGACCAATGTGGTTCGATTAATGTAAAATTAGTCACTTCTGCTATGATTGTGAGTATATTTCATTTTAAGCAGTTCTGTATACTGCAGTGTTCTCTTGGTAATTCATAAACTAGGTATTTGCAAGATCACAAGAGGCAAAGTCAGGAAGAGCGACTTTTTAAAATAAAGATATTTATTTATAACATAGTGTGATGGATGACTACAGCTAGGGAAGGTAAATGGAGAAGATATTGTTTCTTTAAAAGTGAAATTGACATTTCTGACAGTGAGAATGTTAAAGCAAAGAGCAGAGGTAGTGCCTCCTCTCTCCCCACCATGAAACCTAGTTGTATGAGAGTATTGGCCAGAAGTATGTATGACATGGATATGAAGAAATAAAGCAGTTTGAGGACTCCAAGCCCAAAACTTCCTGGAATACATAGTTAAAGGTTAAAAGATATTATTACCGATGGTCCTATTAATGGACATTTTGAGTTTGGTTCACTTATGACTCGAGTCATGACTTGATCCTAGAGTAATCTTCCCTATCAAAATAAAAGTTGACATGTCTTTGACCCAGTGTATCTTCTTAGACATTGTAAAAACGGTAGACTGATGAACTGGTTCTTCACACATGAACATTTTATCATCTGTCGTCCCATTTCCAAAGTGTTTCATTAAAACCCCTAAGTGTAAGATTCCCCCATGTAGGGAAAGGTCACAATCTCTTCTTTATCATGAAGTGGTGAAATTACTTGGTACGCATGTGTCCACCTTCAGAGCTTGCTGCATATGTAGCTTTTACCTCTCATGGACTCTGTGACAGTGTGCAGATGTGTAAATTCATTGTTTCTGCTCTTGGGCTTCCACATGAAGCACATCCTCCCAACTCCAGCTGTAAATCCAGATCTCATTTACTTTAAAAACGTCAAACTGATGTCCGTCAGAAAATCCTCTCTTCCTTTTCTGACTCCCACCACAGCCGCTCATCTCTGGCTCTCTTAATGTAATAATCACTCCGTAACTCACATCATCAGTACCAGCTCCTTGGAAACCATGGCCCTTGTCTTGTGTCCTCTTGAGATTTGCATGGCTTTATGCTCCTAGCAGCACCCCCAAAGGCATTTGTAAGTGGATGGAGAGGTCCAATCTGTTCTATGTATTTAGCATAGTTGGATAAAATAGCTTTGATAATGGTTCTTCAAGCCCAGTGGAGAGATCTCCCAAACCTAACCTTCCTTTGAACCAAAAGTTGTAACTAAATTGTAAATTTATGCCCACTAGCATTTTCTTTCCTGAAGTGTTTTTTATTGAAATTGAAAATTTACAGCTACCAATTTATCAATGGTCTAAAAAGCAATAACCATTTATTGTTTTAAAAATATTTCCCTGTTAGCAAAAATGAAATAAACATTTAAAAAATATAAACAGAAGCACACACTTCTGGTAGTACAGAATAAACACAGGTGTGAATCAATGTCCTTCACACATTCCATATTAGCTTACAGGGATAATGACTTCCTATTGAGTTTCTGTTAGAGATGCTATTTTCTTCTTGAATTGAGAATCAATTATACAGAAATACAAATGTATTCGAATTGGGTAAAAGTTATTAATATGTATTATATTTGCATACAAATAGTATTCTAGGCCTTGAGGAATATAATGAATATGCTAATGTTTCTTTTTGGATGTGAACACTTAGGGAATTACTTGTGAATGACTTAGCCCTAAATTCATTGTTCTGATATATTCTTAGGTTCACAAATACACACCTGCCACTTTATATAAAGACCTCCATAAAATGCTCTTTGATACTTAGTGAAATGTACATGACTTATTGATACCTACAGTTCTGCACATAGTTAGCTGACCAGTTAAAACTTATAAATTCCATTTTTATAAATTCATTATAATAAAGCCATTCTCAAGGAAATAGCAAATGAAAAAAACAATTTCCTCTTCAGATCAATGACCACAAATAATATCAGTTCAATTTCTTTTAATTTTAGTTTGTGGAATGTTGCTTTATCTGAAAATAACAGTCTGGGATCTTTTCTGATTTTTAATTTCTATGGCCTCTACAAAATACATAAAAAACTTTAACAATGGTTTCAGAGTTAATTGAAAAAAAACATTGTTTAGTATGAGTCACATCTCTTTTTCTATAAATTATTTTAGCAGCCTACAATTTCAGTTTCAAAGTCTGGGGTTCAATTGTTGATAAGCAATTAGTATTTGCTTTTCTTGTCTCCAAAATATGCCAGCATACTCAAAGAAAAGCTTTACATTTTCAGATATGTTTTTAGCTTGGGATTTTAAATTTCTTTTCCCCTTAGTGTTTGTCTGGATTATTGAGGCTGCACAGAAATTTTCTAGACCAGACCCTTTCCTGGTATGAAGGGGAAAGACATGATATTGAAAGGCAAATTTAATACTGATTTTGTTCTCTTAACTTAAAGCCAAGTGGCAAAGTGTCACAGCACCTTACCAATTTAGCTTACCTTCAGTGTGAATAGAACCTGACCGTTTTCTCTAATAGAATCAGCATGCAAATTTCTAGCATTCAACTTTTGAAAAGCTGTATTTAAAACTACTGTGTGGGAGAGTAGAATGATATGCAAAGGAGATACTAGGCTAGACCCGACAAGTTCTGAACAAAGGCAAAACTTATAATAATGTGTCCTACAATGTCTTCTAAGTGGGCCAGCAAAACTATAAACAAGCATATTTTTGACTATTCCATTTTTCCACATACATTTTACCTGTGAATCAACTAAAGGCAAGAGTACCAAGGTAGGAAGAAAGTTAATATGATGTTGACAGAATAGCACGTTTAGCATTAAGTCCTGGGTAGTGGGATGTGAGGGTGATCGGGTGGCGAGGCGGGTGTCCCCTTCCTCCCTCGGGGCTCCAGGTATGTCCCTCCGGAAACAGGGCACCACTTTCTTGGTCAAGGGTCTAGCTGTAGCTGCGCTACCCTGCTAGAACCTCCAAAGAGGCTCTCAAGTCCCAGGAAGTCATTAAAACAATAAAATGTGTGTAGTATTTCAGCTAACATTTAAATTCTGTCCCTATTCCCATTGCTCATGATGTAGATGAACGAATGACCCCTGAAAATGATTTACATTCCTATAAAGAATAAGATTAAGGGATTCCATTTTCTTCTTGAATGAGGACCAGGACCAAGAAGGGTCTGAATCTGACTTTTGCAGTAAGAATAAAGTCTTCAAATAGAGAGACCAAGGGAAGAAAACAGGAGAGGAGAAAAAGAGAAGGAGAAAAGGAAGGAAAGGAAAAAAGAAAGAGGAAAAGAAGTAAAGATTAGTACATATCCATCCACATTGAGAGGTCCCCTGTGGTCAGGAGGTCAAGGGAATGACAAGTAGCAGCACCACACGTGAGGAAATGGAGAGGAGGGCAAGTGAGACGTACAGAGACGCTCTTACCCAGGCCCAAGATTTTCAGAGGCATTCCTGAGAAAAGGAGACCAGAGAAGGCTCCTGAGGGTGAACAATAGGCCCATTCTTCACTCATCAAGTGGGTCATTTTACCATTCATTGATAAATGTTAAATATTCTAATGATTTAATAATCTTGTGACTCCATGCATTACTTCTGAAGTTCAGAGTCAGCCTGACCTACAGTATGGTCCAGTGGCAGGAATTGTAGGCACTGCCCTTCCGTGCTTGAGGTTCCACACAACCGAGGACATTTTGGAGATCACGAATCTGCCCTTCACAGGTTCCTGTGGGATTCCGGACTGAGTCCACACACAAGTCTTTGTCTTTCCACTTTAAATTATTTTTCCAAGGTGATATTAGCCACCAATCAGACATTGCTGCCACTAGGTGGCAAAGTGGTGTCTTGGTGCCCATACAGTTGAGCTCAGTTGGCATTACCAAGAAAGGGAGAGTCGTGGGCCCCAAGGTCCCTTTTTCTATTTCTGTTTACTACTCTTTCGAACTGTACTGAACAGTTAAAAATAAGCTTCAAGAGTAAGATTTGATAAATTATTGTACATTACACCTGTATTTAAATACATTTCTCGGAGAGAATGAAAGGAAACACAGGACTGACACCAAACACTGTTTTACTCATGCCTGTGATATTTGTCAGATGGGTAAAAACTAAGTTTCTTCACTTCCATGAACCTCTTTTTTTTTATCACACTTAACACATTTAACACATTTATCACATTTAAATATTTTACGTATTTTACAATTTGTTAGATGAAAGAACTAAAGATACAAGCCAAAAGGTCCAATGTGAAAGAACACTGATAATCATTCAGTATGATCCACAAATAGGCTTCATCGTTTTGTCCAAATTCATAAAATTTCAGAGAAATGCGCTCCCTAAATTGCCATGAAAATGCTGAAGTTCAGGCTGCACTGAATCTTCACTCCTCCTATCTGACTGTTACTCAGAGTGTCCTTACCTAGGTTTCTCCCCCAGCATTTAGGGTTTGCAAACAGAATTTGGGGGGAAACCACCTGGGCCTTTGGTGTAATAATGTCTAAGAAGTCCTTCACACATTTTCACTCCAGCCAACATTTCGCAGACTTTCCAGTGCTTGATTTTGTGGCATTTTCTGTCACTCTGGAAATATCTAAACGATGATTTGATATCCTGCCCCCTTTCTATATGACGTCTCACACTCAGAGTGGCCCAGGAACAACATTAAAGAGACACCACGAAAGAGCTAACCTTCTCTTCAGGGAGAGAGGTAAACTTTTCAGTGAGCCTCGCCTATGCAAAAGGAAATAAGCTTGTTATAGAATTAATTCTTCTCTAAGTTCAGTTTAAGAAAAAGAAATCAGACCGGCCTCTTTCTTCCTTCTTTGTTCTCCTATGTGTCCTACTCCATCAAATACATATGTTGGCGCTTTCATAGCCAGGACCTCAGCATCTGAGCGCACTTGTAAATGGAGCCTTTAGAGCACATTCCGGACAGGCCGTGATTTGTCCCCCTCCCTGCCAGGCAGCTCTGAACCACCAGTGGTTTGTGTGTGATTGCCCCAGTGGGTGGCATGGGACCGTCCAGTCCGAATACCAGACAGCAGGAACATATTAAAGAGAAGATTACATTAAAATGAGGCCGTCAGAACAGATCTAAATCCAACCTGGCCATTGTTCTTATTAGAAGAAGGTATCTGGACACGCACAGAGACTCCAGAGAGACGAAGCACAGAGAGACAAGGATGTGAAGAGGCAATAAAACGGGGCCCCCTTGGGCACGAGGAGAGGCCTCTGGGAAATCCAACCCCAATGCCACCTGGATCTTGGATTTCCAAACCAAAACCTCCAGTAATACAGATGTGTTTTCTGAAGCTTCCTCTGAGGTGGTTTGTGGTTGAATGAAGCAGTTGGGCTAAGACCTTGTGCATGTGAAAGCTGGGAGAAAGGAAGGAGAAGAGGAATCCTGGCAGACATGGGGAGGCAAAGAAAAGTTCCCTCTTTCTCAGGGTAGCTAAGGGGAAGTGGAAGAAAGCACGGGGAGGCTTGAGGTATGAGGAACAGAGGTTGTGGTTGTACAGAAATTTTCGAGAAAGTATGTTGAAAGTAGTTGCTTGGAGTTTTCAGCCTCTTCCATTCCACTTCTCCAGGGTCAGGCACAGCGCTCAGCGCTTTAAGACGTTCATATAAACAGTGTATATTTCATTAACAAGCAGATAAAGGCACCTCATATATTGTGTCTGGTATGAATTGTATGTTTCAAAAATTCCCACATGCATCAAGAACTGTTTTAAAGGGCGAGTGATTAAGTTGTTAAAAATATTTTTAGTGCAACTACATTATATAAGAAAAACGAACTAATTCTCTTACTGAGTTCTACTATTTTTCACATAAATCAACTTTTTATTGATTGGTGGAATCTAACAAACTCCAATTCCAACTCTCAGACTCTTTCTAATTTCTGGCAGTAAATATTTTCTTATTAAAATTACCAGAATACAAATGTGGTAATGCTAGTGAAATTCTCATAAAGTATAAAGCATTAATGTTTTTTTCAAGAAGTTACCACTTGTGCTTCTTTTCCTGAAAAATGATGGTCACTTCTAAAGAATATTCATTATTTCTGTCTTTCTCTTGAAACTATGGTAAGAGTGAGCTGAAAAGAAGGGGATAATTTTGTAATTAGACAAGATTGTTCTAATGATAGCTCAATAGTTCTTTCCTGGAAGAACATCTTTTCCACTGGTACTTCTAGTGTTCACGATTGCTGTGATACAGGGTGGAAAAGTTTTCTCAGAAGTGACATAATGGAGGTTTACAAGGCTATGGAGACAGCAGAAAGATCAGGTCAGGAGACAGACAGAGATCAGGGGATTTTTAGGGCAGTAAAAACACTGTGAATGATTCCACAATTGTAGATACACATCCCGGAACATTAGCCCAAACTGAAAGAATGTACAACAGCAAGACTGAACCCTAATGCACACTCAAGACTTTGAGTAGTGATTATACGTCAACGTATCGTTATTACTTATTACTAATCGCCCACTCTAGGTGGACAGTGTTGCTCATTGTGGAGGCTGTGCCTGCATGGAATTAGAAAAGATTGAGGAAATCTCTGTAACTTCTCAACTGTTCTCTGAATCTACAACTACTCTAAAAGCATGCAGGTCTTTAAACATAATAGTGAAGTGCTCAACAAAGAGGGAAAAATATAAGGAAAATATCCAAGATGAGCAATATTCTGCTGAAAATGAGACAATTATATTAAATAATTTTAAAGGATAAAATTTCATTTATACTGCACTTGTCACATGGATACAGGGTAACATTGAGTGTCTTTTCAGCACACAGAACATTCAGGAGTGACAGTCTGGCAGTTTGGCATAAACTTCTGGTGAAGTGATATTTCAACCTCATTTGATACCAATGCCTCTGCACTGGATAGTGAGGATCTATGAAATTAGAACTGGAAGTCTTCCTCTTTAAATCTTAATTCAGTTTGGAAATACCAAATTGTTGATAGTCTACTTTTCAGCAGTAAAAAAAAAAATACTATTATTCTTTCTTTCATTGTCTTTTGTGTTAATACGTACACACACTTACACAGAACAAAATCAATAAATATGTATCTTTAAAAAGAAGGCATAAGAAAGACCACACTTATGATAGGTTTTTATTATAATTATCAATGATATTTTCTGCTTTCCATACTCACACTCTGTCTTTACTTTCTGGGGTCATTGAATCAATGTATATTCAAATTTAAAACAATACTTGACTTCATAGAGGAGTAGGCCCTGAGTGGGGAAATTCTTTGCTTAAAGTTCATTTTTGAATGAAAATAGCATCTGTAATTTTATAGTGCTATATTAAATGCAAGTTCTATAAGCATTTATGAGTACCTGTAACTATTACTCATTTACATACCATCTGTGTAAATACAGTAGGGCACTCTGTACATACTACAGTGAGGTGTCTGTCATTTTAAATAGGAAGCATTATGCATTATAAAACAGTAAAAATGGACGTACTGTAAGGGCATGCTCATAAGTGAAATAAGTCACAGATGTGTAAATATTGTATCTTTCCTCTGGTATGAGAAACTGAAGATTTAAATAAGTTCTAGAATACATGATAGGTATTGTGACAAAGTAAATATTTAAAGGGAAATGGGATTTAGGCGAAGGAATCAAGGGAAAGAAAAAATTTGACAGTAAATAAAAGGAAACAAAGCTTGTGCATATGGGGCGGGGAGTTGTAGAATAATGGGTAGGGGAAGGGGAAAAATGAGAATTAAGTCATGTCATATACTGCTACAAGTTCTCAATGTTGAGCATAATCGTGATGCATCTAAATAATGTACCAATAAAGACTCAACTAGAAAAATGGAGTTAATGACATACGGGTATCATTTCAATAGCACTGCCAGGAATACAGAGAGCACCTGCACTGAGTGCAGATGTGTTAGATTTTGTTGTGGGACCTGTCCTTTTGGGAGAGGGAGCACATAGGCCAGGATGCGATCCTATCGAGGAAACCCAGAAGTTTGGTTTTGATGGCCCGAGTTCCCAAGACTTCTATCATTCGGAGACCACACAAGGTCTCACCAGTGCCTCTTGCATTGTTAAATTTTCTTTTTTTTTTTTTGCTTTTTGAGACAGGGTCTCGCTTTGTAGTTCAGGCTGGCCCTGAGCTCATTATGGTGCCCAGGCAAGCCACCGCGAACTCAGCAATCCTCTTGTCTCTGCCTCCCGAGTGCTGGGATGACAGGCGTGAGCCACCACGTCCAGCATTGTGGTATGCGGTGTTGATTGTTGGTGGGTGTGTCTCCACACCCAGCATTATATGT
>PVIC010028689.1:0-22988 GCA_004025085.1 Thryonomys swinderianus
GGCCGGCGTGCCCGTTTTCGGGTCTTCTTAATGTAAGTAAATAAAGACTTCTGGCACGATGGAGACATCTTGCATCTCATTTCTAACCTAAGGAGGAAAAAACGCCGAGAGATGCAGCCATTGTCGGGCACATGTTTTAAACTGCCGAGGTCAGGACGAAACTCAGATTCCCACTTCAGCACTTGCGAGCCCTGTTCCAGGGAGTAGCAGATACTGCTCCGGGGGGCGAGACAGAGGCTTCCCGCCGGCTCGACCTCAAGCAGCCCGGTCACTCCAGTCCTCGCAGAGTCCTGCGTGCTCTGTGTGGGACAACGCTCTCTGCCTCCGGGAGCCCCGAGTCCTCTGAGCTGTGTGGCCTCGGCCACGGGGTCCTCCGTCCGTCCCAGGACCGCTGCTCCCGTCCCACGGGTCTACCACGGTGGAAAGGCCACCACCCGCGCTGCCGGGCCCTGCCCTCTCTGTCCTCCCTGTGCCCACGCCGTCTCCCGGGACGTGCACACTCCAGGGCGGACCTGTCCCTCTTCAGCCCTGGCGCCCACCGCGACAGTGGGCTCTGCGACGGCCGGCACAGCGTGGCCTGTCTGGGCGCCGCTGACAGGGACTTGGGCACGTTGGCGGACGGCTAAGCGCGGTGAAGAGGAAGAACAGGGGCTGCAGGAGCTGAGCCACGCTGACGGGGGCGGCCAGTCACAGAGCCGGCTGCTCAGCTGCTCCTTTCCTGTGCTCTGTTTCCTCAGTGCAGAGTGGAAACCTCCCGTGCCCTTCTCTCTGTCCGTGCAAGGCTGAAAGCACAGAGGAAAGTCTAAAGTGAGAGAAGGACCTCGCAGGACGGATGGGGGCCGGGGACACACAGAACGGAGGCCGACAGGCCTTGGAAGAGCAGGCTCGGCCTCCTCCTTGGCCAGGAGGCTCGGCGTTCTCGTCAGGAGGGAGCTGGCAGGGCAGCGCCCCAACTCAGCCTCTGGAAGAGGGTAGCTGTGGAGTCAGCTCATC
Organism: Thryonomys swinderianus; assembly: GCA_004025085.1. Lineage (NCBI taxonomy): Eukaryota > Metazoa > Chordata > Mammalia > Rodentia > Thryonomyidae > Thryonomys > Thryonomys swinderianus. The sequence continues at coordinate 994 of PVIC010028689.1, forward strand.
CCAGCTCAGTCTACCAGCATCTCTGCTTTTTGTTTCCATAACATTGGCCCAGCTTCTTGGTTTCTTTCTTCTTTAAAATATTGTGTTTAGGGCCGGAGGGTTAGCGCAGCGGTTCCGGCAACTGCCTCACAAGCACAAGGTCCTGAGTTCGATCCCCGGTAACCACATATAACGCTGGGTGTGGAGACTCACGCCCACCAGCAATCAACACCGCATACCACAGTGCCGGGCATGGTGGCTCACACCTGTCATCCCAGCACTTGGGAGGCAGAGACAAGAGGATTGCTGAGTTCAAGGCTTGCCTGGACTACATAGTGAGCTCAGGGCCAGCCTGAACTACAAAGTGAGACCCTGCCTCAAAAAAAAAAAATATATATATGTATATATATATTGTGTTTATAAATTAAACATTTATATTAGATAATTCAAACTATTAAAAGTATAGTTTTAGTTCCCATCTCAGGGGTTCGCTGTGACCTAGTGAAGCACTGTCTCAGTGCTGTCTTTATACTCTGTGCCTTGAATGGTGTGTGTCAGGCTGTGAACCTGGGTTCTGCAACAAAGGGGTGGCCCTCAAAGGACGAGGAGGTGACGGCTTATAAGAAGGGACCCCACAAAGGCTCGGGCCCTGGCTCTGTGGCAGTCCCTTCCCCGGGGAACGGGGCTAACCTAGGTCCCTAGCAGAATGTCTCGCATGTGGAGATGAGGGCTTTGGAGGCCAGGTTACAGGAGGCCATGGCTCCCCCAGGCCTCTGCTCTCCTGCTCTGGCTTAGCCAGCTGCCATGTCATGAGGGCACTCAGGGCGCCCAACAGAAAGATTTCTGTGACCAGAGACAGCAGCCCTCTACCAAGGGCAGCACGGACTGGCTCCGCGGAGGACGCCATCTTGCCAGGTCTCCCAGCACCAGCCAGGCCTTTGGGGACCCTGACCTCGCCTAACCTCCCCATGGCCACTTCAGGACAGACTCCACTGGGAACCCTTCGGCGAGCCGCTCCCCTCTTCCTGATCTCCAAATCCGAAGGTAACAAGTGCTTACTGTTCCAAGCTCTGGAACTTTGAGTGACTTTGTTATCTGGGAATGAATAATCAAGTTAGGAAGGAGGAAAAGCAGACAAAAAAGAAAAAACTATGTTAAAAATATAACCTATATGGTAGGATTTCATTCACGTAAAATCTTATATAAATAAACCAGAAAAATGGTAGTCAGATCTGTGTCCGCTGACTTGTAAGAGCAGCAGTGTTACAGTGTCAGTCATTAAATGACAAACCAAAATGACAGAATTCTGTGTGAGACAGATACTGTTCCGGTACCGGCAGGCAGCAAATGAGCCCTGTGGGGGTTGGCACTTGGTGGTGGGGTTTGGGAAGGGGGAGGTGCTTGCAGCCACTTTTTTGCATCGTTACACTTATTATAATAAGCTTTTATTTTCATCATTTGAGACAAGTAAAACACACTTTAAAAATTAAAAACAATAAAGTGGTAGAAATGTGAAGAAATAGCTTTGTCAAACTGGTGGCATAGGAAGCTCTCATAAAGTGCACTTTGCTGGGTCACATGGGTATTGTGGACTGGTTTGGTGGACCTGTCCGATGGTTTGGTCCCTTTCTCAGAATAGTACTTCGTGAGTAGTTTAGTGATGTAAAGGGAAAGAAGTCAGGCTCAGAAGCTCACGGTTTCTGTTATATGAGAAACATAAATAAACATCAAATAGGAGAAAGGAAAACAAGAAACAGGGAGAAACTCAAATACTTTCCCAGAGTACAAATGCTGTTGTTTTAAATATATGTCAATATATATGCTATTTGGTTTCACTTACACTAGTTTATCTTAATTAATTGAAAAGGATGAGTTATCTGTGGTTTTTTTTTCCCTATAAGAGTCTTTTTGGTTCATGTCTAATGCTTTCAGTAATTACTTTGAAGATAACAATACCCAATGTAATAACTATTCTTTTTCTCTTATTATTTCATTATGAAATTTTGTTTTATTTTTTTCCTAATAAAGAAAACAGGCTACAGTGGAAGCCTGGTGTGTTGAGATAAAATTGTATGCTGTCTAAAAGGCAAGTTTGTGATCAGCAGTGTATGTGCTGCTTTATTAATATTTCTGGTGCTTTCTCATGGCGAAGCTAGCACATGCCACAGTTTGAAGTAGTGGAGGCATGTCAGTGGCATTTTGAGATATTTGCAGCAACTTTAATGTGATAAGAAAATATTGGTGGCTTCTGTTGATGACAGAGTCGCAGACTTGCGAACACGGCTGAGGTTTCCTCCCTAGTCTGTGAAGCGAGTGCTCCGAATGTGTTAGTGAGCGTGAGAAGCGCAGTAGATTCCTTTTCCCACGCAGACCCACAGGCCCCTTGCCCGGAAGCGAAGTGTGAGTAAATCAAGGTTAGCTGCCTGCGTGGGGAGTGCAAGTCTTTGGCATGGAGGACGAGTCTCTGCAGCAGCAGCAGCAGCAGCAGCAGCAGCAGCAGCAGCAGCAGCAGCAGCAGCAGCAGCAGCAGCAGCAGCAGCAGCACTAGCAGCAGCAGCAGCACAGAGAGGGCGACTGGGGTGTCTGGTCCCCGGGGTGTCCCTGCAGTCTGGGAGCTGGAAGGTCGGCCACCCTCCCCAGCCTCTCCAGCATGACTCCCCATGCTGCTGTCCTCTTGGCTGTTTTTAATTTTTAGTGTAAAAGGAGTTCCTGCCTTCATCCATGCATTCCCGTCCTGTGCACTGGCGTCCTTTCCTGGCCGTTCTTCTTGGAAGCATGACTCTGAGCTAATCTCCGGCCATTTCTGGCTCTCTTGACACTGTCAGTCATTTAACTATTTCTAAATGACAGGGTTGGCTTGGGAGGCCAAGGACGAGGGTAAACATGAACAGCAGCACCTTGGATCGACCTCCTGCCCTTGCAGGGCCCCCGTGAAGGAACTCACCCTCCGGGAAGGTCAATCCTGTCATTTGCCACTATGTCTAGCGAGCTGGAGAGGTCCAGAGAGGCCAAGCCAAAGATCCAGGCCTGCCAATGATTTATTGGATGTTCTCACAGCCAGAAAACCCTACAGTGATTCACCAAGTATTGATAGAACCTCTCTAGTGTGTGGCACCTCGCTGGGAGGTGTGGGGTGGTTTTTGTGATGGCCCGGGGGTCAGCCAGTGAAATTAAGGTTTTGGCCAACATTTAAAACACGGAATAGAAAATAATAGAAAATGCTAATTGTAAAGAGAGATGTTCTATCTCAAAATCTATGTCTTCAGTCTACATATACCATGCAGTCTGTCCCAGATTATGACACGCAGTATATTTGTTTCTGATTTGGAGACATTCCCCACAGACTGGGAGCCCTTGCCGCCCGCGGGAGCGTTCGGCACACCTTTGCCTCGTCCTGCAGCTGCCCTCGTGGCGGGCGGAGGGATGAACGCACTAACCGCGCGGCCGCGTCTCCGTCTCTGCAGGCTGCACATCTGGAGTGGAAATATTTGAAGCGATTTCAGCGTCTCTGAATGCGTGCAGACCTGTCCTTGTCGTCGTCCTGGAAGCCGGGCAGGACGACCGTGGAAGCTGCGGGACGATTCCAGAGGCGACGTGCACAAGAGGTGTGCCAGGTCCTGTGCGTGCACCCGGCGGGTCCGGGAGGGCCTTGAGCGCCCTTGGGTTTTGGTATCCGTGGGGGCACGAGGACCAGGCTCCCCACATCACCACAGGGTGAATGTACATGCCAAGCTAACAATACAAAGGGCAGCTGCATAGCCGTTGGCACCTAGCAGAACACCTGGCACAAGGCAGAGGCCTGCCAGTCCCACAGGTCCCTGTGGCTGTCCCTCCCGGAGGTCGGAGCTGGGTGGCGTGTGCTCCTCGGCGGGGACCAGTGCCAGGGCAGGTGAGCGGCTGGGGGAGGGCTGGCCCGTCCCCGCCCCCTCGAGAGCACTTGGGTCACGCCTGATCCCAAGCGCAGAAGAGGCCCCACAGGTTTCAGGCAGAATCGTAACATGAGGACATTGGTGTCGTCTCGCAGAGCCCCTGGGGGAATGGTGAGCTGAGGGGCAGCGAGACCGAGACCGGAGGGAGGACTGTCCGGAGGAGACTCTGGGCGTCCGGGAGCGGTCAGAGGCCAGGATGCCGACGCCGGGAGAGATGAGGCGTGGAGGGCTGTCGGAGCGGGGGCGCCAGCCGCTGGAGAGAGCTGGTCCACTAGTACCGAGACGGCGGCTTCGGCAACTCCTGCTGCCCGTCCCCAGCCCCGCTTTGGCAGTGTGCACGAGACCACGCACGGTGGGTAGACAGACGGACAGCACGGCTGCGTTCTAATAAAACTTTACTTGTAAAACGAGCTGACGGTGGAATTCCCCTGGTTGTAGTTTTCAGATCCCTCGCTCATCCTGGGGCGATCTGGCCTCCCCCCGTGGCCACACGCCATGTCTGGAGATGTTTTTCGGTGTCGCAGCTTTGAGAGGAGGTGCCGTCCATGGGGCACAGTCCTGTGGGGCAGGCATGGCCTGTGGCTGTGGCGAGTGCGGAGGAGGGGACGCGGTCACGAAAGGTGGTTACCTTTTCTTTCTGTAAATGGTAAGACGCGGCCTAGAAAGGTAGTAACATCTTAATTAAGCTCACTATCCTAACTAAAAACATGAGGAAGATTGACTCTCTTCAGCAAATTAGAAAGCATTTGTTTTTGGGACATGTTTATAAGCCATTGTTTAAGTTTCATTTTTCCTGGGTAGGAATGTTGTATTGATTAACATCCCCTGGGTCTCAGGCATCCAGGAAATATTCAGGATGTGAGGGTATTGCTTGGAGAGCACTGTGGTTTCCTCTTCTCCAGGGACCCAGGATTTCCAGGTGCAGAAGAAAGTCCTGGGGTTCACCTCTCTGGGCTAAGGAGGCCATGGTTTCCCCAAGCGCTGGACCTCAAGCCTTGTGGCCTTACTCCGTCCAGCCCGGGGGATCTCCCCTGGACTGGGATGTGATTCTCCGAGCCCACACTTCTCCTGGGCTACTTTCCAGACTCGTCCTGGCTCCTGCTCGTCCCCGAGGCCCCTTGGAAACGGGTTGTCAGCCATGCCGAATGAGGGCCGCCCCGTCCTGTCCAGCCAGGCATCCCCGCGGCGGCACCAGCGTCCTGTGGCCAGGGCAGCCTCTGCCAGCCTCTGCCAGCCTCTGCCAGCCTCCATGCACTTTTGTAGGAGGCAGCACCGCCGACAGTCCAATACTTGTCCCTCTGTTCTCTGAGCCACTAGACCCAAAATACCCTCATTTCCTGCAATTGTTTTGGAAAGAAAAATTCTGCTCTTCTAAGGATATTTCCTAATTATTTGAAAGTTTCACCGTAAGATTTAGAGTGTGTAATATTCGGTGTATTAGAATATCAGCCTTAAAAAAGAATAATGACATCAGAAGATGAAATTTAATACCATAATGAACTGATAACTAATGTCAGTACTTTTAGAAATATATATACATGTGTCATTCTAATTTTCAAACCTGTACATTTTCATTTCTTTGTATCATCCCCCACAGATATTTTAAAATAAAACTTTCGTTCTAGGGTAGTTTTACATTTATAGAAAAATTGCAAAGTGAGCACAGACAGTCCCCCTATCCCTCCCACCTCCTCACCCCTGCCCGGAGAGGATGGTATTCACGGTCCTCACACCTAACCGGGCACTGTGACGGCCTGAACGCTTTGCATCGCTCACGTTTCTTTAGTTTTCTCCTCTTTGTGTCCCAAGGCGCCATGTTGACACTCACCCACTTGTCTCCTTTGACCGTTCTTGGTTATGACAGTTTTCAGGAGTTTCCTTGTTTCTGGTGATCCTGGCAGTGTTGAGGAATAGGGGTCGGGTGTCTTGTGGGTTCCTGACAACTGGGGCTTTTCGGGTTCCTTTCTCCCGATCCTGCGGGTGTGGGTTTTGGAGGGATCCCAGAGGCGCCCTGCAGTTCCTCTCACTCTCTGTCGGGGGCTCACACCGTCAACATGACTCCTCTCGCTGCTGGTGACCTTTGTCCCTGGCGGACGCGGTGTTCGTCCGCTTGCTCACCCGGAAGGTGCTCTTTCTCTGCCGCTCCCCTTGGAGGAAGCCGGAGAGGCCGCGCTTGGCGGTGGGGAGCTGCGCCCCGCGTCTCGGGCAGACGTCGAGGCGAATCACTGGGACGTTCTGCGCTGATCTGTCTCTTCTCCCCGCTCAGGCCTTGTGGAGCCCGCATCTGGGCGGCCTCACGGGCGCTTCTTTCACACCTTTGGCCGCAATCCAATACTGCGCTATTTGTTTTGTTGCTCAAATCGTCCAGCTTTGGCCACTGGGGCCTCACTCCTCTGCCCCTGGACCCCGACGCCCTGTTGACGCGGCTCTCACTGGGGCTGTGTGATGTGTGGAGCACAGGCTGGCTCTCCGGCATGGAGGGGCGCTCTGGGCTCCTCTTGCTTATCCTCTGTTCCAGTCCTAGCCCGGGCTGAGCCGGCCCTCCGGGGAGCCCTGGCCCCTTTCCCTGGAGATTGTGAGAAAGGAGAGATCTGGGTGCGAAGTGTGCTGTTGCTCGTGAGTCTGTCTGAGGTCAGAGCGGAGGGGCGGGTGCGAGCGTGGGGACTCGTGTGCGCGAGGCACACTTGGAGCCAGCCCTCTGCTCACTTTCTGTTTCGTGGAGCTCAGCGGGAGCTCCTGCCTTGAGAACCTGGACCGGGCTGTCGGACGCCCCCTCCGGCCACTTCCCCGAGGGGCTTTGCCACAGCTGCCTGCCTCGGTGTGTCGGGAGCACCTGCCTGCGTGGGCTGCTGCACGGACAGCGCCACAGGCTCGGGCGCCGCCCGGGTCACCCAGGCACAGTGGGGTGCGCTGGCTGCTCTTCGGGGCGGGCTGACCAGGCTCAGGTGGGCGCGGCCTTGCAGCCTGGGCAGGGGGCGGGGCGGACTGCAGGGGGGGGGAGCGGGGCAGCCGTCTGCCGGGGTGCCGACCGGGCACGAGCCCAGGCCCTGCGGCCCTCTGCTGAGGCGCTGGGTGGTCTGGGGGTCGCGTGCCCCACGGTGCCCAGGACGCGCAGCTCAGGCTTCACAGCGCGGTTCCTGCCTCAGGGCGGGTGCCCAGCCGCGGCTCCCGCGGGAGGTGCCAGGTTGGAGACAGGACCGGGCAGGCTCCTGACGTTTCTTCAGCTCCTCACCGGTCCCACCTGACCGGGGGAGGCGCCCGCGCCCCCCGCACACGACGTCTGCCACAGGGCTCTGGTCATGGCCCGGAACACACCCACTCACTTCCTGGGACCGTCGTGCCCCAGTTGTGTGCGGGTGTGGGGGGTGGGGCCCGCTGGGTGCCACCTGGGGGGGCAGGGCTTGGCCCACCTCGGGGGGCTTGGCACGTGTCCTGGGCCAGCAGGTGTTGTCAGGACACGGGGTCGGGAACTGGCCCCGTCAAACATTCCGCACTCCCCTTGGCTCTCCGAGGAGGACAGGTGGGAGGCGGCGGCACGTCAGCGAGGTTTCTGCTGAGCGGACGCGGACGGAAGTGGCTGCTGCTCTCGGGCCGAGGTGGCCTCGCTCGCATGCTCGGGAAATGCCCGGACTCGGGGCGTGCCCGGCCACTCCTGCGCCGGCAGAGTTAAAAGCGTGCCGTCCAGGGTGAGTTCTGACTTTCCCCGTGACCTTCTCCCCCTTCCTGTGCGTCGTGACCCATGGCTGTGAGGAAACAGGACCAGGAAGGGCCTGCTGGGAAGCCTGGGTGGGGACAGGGTGTCCTCCCAGCCGTTCAGAGTTCTCCAGCTGTTCGAGGCAGAGCACACACTGTCCAGAACGTCCCCGGCCAAGCTGGCTGGTCCCGCCCCTTGGGTCCTGCATCGCGTCCACGGACCGTGCTCAGAATTCCTGGCCGTCAGGCTCTTTGGGCCCTGGCCACAGCAAGGAGGGAGTGGGGGGCCCCCAGGTCAATGTCAGGGCTGAGTCTGGGGCACCCTGTGTCACGTGTCTATATAATAGACCGAAGGGGAATTAATTAATATAGCACCAGCTATATTAATTTTCAGCAGCCCAGGAGGCCGCTGTAACTAAACCTCTGCAGACCGGGTCCCTGAAGCGCAACGGAAACGTGCTGCTCGCGGCCCGGGGGATGGGAAGAGGGCGGCGGCCAGATCCAGTGTCCCTGAGGCCTTCTGCTTGTGGGGAAGCTCTTGCCGCCCCTCCCGCGGCAGAAGGCGCAGGCAGCTCCCTCGGACTTGTTTCGCAAGGACACGGGTCCGGTTCGGAGGACTCTGCCCTCCTGGCCTAGGTATGTCCCGGAAGCCCCGCCTCCGGATGCCACCACCCTGGGAATTAGGTTGGACTCGTCATTCTGGGGCAGGTACACAGAACTTCAGCCCAGAGTTAGAGCCCTTATCTGAAAGTTCACTACTCGCAATCCTCCTTTTGGCTTTTCCATCTCGAAGGTATGAAACAAAACACAATCAACAAAGAGGTGGTTGCCACGTCCCCGTTTCTGCTCGTTTCCTGTGTAGAAAGGCTCCGTGAGGAGCACGTCACTGAGGAAGACGAAGGCTGTGGCAGGCCGGAGACGCCCACTGCTGCGAGTCTGTGGAGGTCGCCCGACATAGGGAGGGTTTTTCTTGTTTATTGTCATGAGGCGTGTGATGGTTACTCAGGAACGTCAGCTTGCTGGAAGGGAAACGTCTAGGAATTAGACGAGTTCGGGGCGTTTGGAGTGGGCGGCTGCAGAGACGCCTAGGAATGAGTGCCCCTTCCCCGTGCCTCGCGAGGGCACCGCAGGGCTCTGAGGTCTCCACAGATAAGTCTGATTTGGGAGTGAGGGAACAGGAGGCGTGAGCCAGGCACAGGCCGGGGGTCTTGGAGGGATGGCCTCGGGCTGTGTCTGGTCTGCTGCTCCCCCTTCGGCCTTTGCTTTTTCTGTTTCTTGGCCCAAGGTGAACAGCTTTTCTCTACCTGACATTTGTACCTGTGGCTCACGGGCCCAGAGTAATGGAGCTGGACAACACGGGGCAGGGGGTCTGGGAACCCGAGCCCCGGCGACACCTTTCCTCCTGGGAGCTGAAGTCGGGGGTAGTTCATGTGCGGCACACCGGCAGTAGTGGGCGGTCCTGTCACACCCGCCGTTCCTTTTTGCGCAGTGATTTTGTGATGCTCTGTGGAAAGTGGCAAATCACGGCCTGAGCACCCAGGCCTGCCCTCTTAGCTCTTTGGGCTGTGGTGATTCTGCTCTGCCCACCAAGCAGGTGCCAGTCCTCCACCCTTCAGGCCAGCTGGCCTTCTGATTGACCATGGCCCACAGGATACTGTGGAAATGCTGCTGGGTGACTTCAGGGCTTCAGGACTCCCTTCCTCCTCTTAGAACCAAGGCCTGTGCAGAGCTGAGGTGCCACAGCCATCCAGGCCAGGCAGCCATGGACCCACTAGCTAATCACAAAGGTACAGTGTGCTCAGTCTGTGCCGCAGGGCAAGACAAGCCCTCCTTGCTGAGGTGCCAAAGTGCCAACCTATGGCACTGTGGGCAAAGAATGGTTACCACGTGAAGCTACTATGTCTGGGGGCATTTTGTAATATAACAAATAATGATATTTTCTTTCAAGTTATAGATTATATATTATGTGACATGTGTAGCATGCACCACATACATGAAAACCATAAACTACATAACCTGCCATGCATATAATTAAGAAGAAAAATATAACTGTGGGTCCAAACAAAGACAAAAGTAGGAAAGTAATTTCTATAAATAATATGCAGATGCTAGAAGGACACCCACGTGTGCAGTCACAGAGGAGCAGGGAGCTGGGCCGGAGCCACCAGGAACTCTGCCCCGCACGCGGCCGTGACCCGGAGGACACCGTTGCGAGTGATGTCGTCTTCAGCCACGTGGTTCTCTAACATGGTGACCGGCCATGTTCGGAAAAACAAGGAATAAAATTTGATCTCTATGGACAGGGCAGTTACATTCTCATAAATTAACTTTATACGAAAACAATACTTCTTGAAACCTTTGTGTTTATATAAAAAATGGAGTTGTATTCTAGACTCAGGTAATTTTAATCACATTCAAAAGCTGAAAGAATTCATCACCAATAGACAGAAGTCCTTCAGCTACAGTGGAATTAATACCATTTAGAAAGATGGATTTTTTTTTTAACAAGAGAAAGAGTGAGTATCCAGAGAAATGGCAAAGACACAGGCAGCCATTTAAAATATTTTTCTTAATGTTTAGGTATCTTTGAATGATAGCTCATGGTTTTGATAAATAATAATGCATAGCAGCTATAGCACAAAGGTCAGGAGAGAAAAAATGCAAATATACTCTTATATGATTATATCATGTATAAAAAGGGCATAACATCTGTTGAAAGTACACAGTGGTAAGTTAAAAATATGTAACATAAATCCCAAAGCTACTATTAAAGTAGCCATATTACTTATAGGCAAATAAAAGAACACAATTATTTTTAAAATGGTTACCTCAAAAGGAGAGAAAAATGAAGAGAGCAAAGGATAGACTAGATAGAAAACACACAGTAAGTTTACAGATTTAAACTTAATCTTGTCAATAATTACATTAAATATAAATGGTAAAATACCCCACTAAAAGACAGAGATTGTAAGATTAGATAAGAAAGCAAGAATTAAGGATACGTTGCTCCAAGCAAAAACAAACAAAATGTACCTTAAATATGAAGACACATAGAGATGTAAAAGGATATCATGATAATAATAACATAAAGTATGTAAAAGGATATCATGATAATAATAACAACATAAAGTAGTTCACAATACTACTACACACTTAAAAATTTGTTAAAATAATAGATTTGTTAAAGAAAGGACTCATTACTAAAAAGAAAGCTGGAGTGGCCATATGCATGTCAAATAAGGTAAATTTCAGAGCAAATAATATTAACAGGAATGAAAAGGTAATTTCATAATGATATTGAAGTCAATTCATAGGACATTGTCACAATTTATATATCTAATAACAGAACTTCAAAGTAAATGCAGCAAAATTGGGTTGAGAGAAAAATTCTCAATTATAGTCAGAGATTTCAAAGCACCTAATTTTTGACAGGAAAATACCACAGATAATCAGCAGCAACAGAGGAGGGTTAACAATGCAATCAACCAACTCATTCTAATTGGTGGTTAGGGACATTTGCCCAATGATAGGAGAACACCCATTCTTTTCTATTTAACAGGCCACAGAACAAGTCTCAGTGAACGAAGAGGTTTCAAGTCGTGCAAACAATGCTGCCTGACCACGATAGAATTAAATTAGAAATCAGTAACTGGAGGACACCTGGACAATCCCCAAATATTTGGAAATCAAACAATGTGCTTATGAATAACTCATGGGTCAAAGAATAAGTCAAACAGGAAATAAGAAAGTATTTTGAACTGCATAAAAATTAAAACCTCCCATTTTATAATTTGTGGAATGCTACTGATAAAGAGTTTTCAAGGAGAAATTTGATGCACGAAGTTCCTAGAAAAGGAAGAAGATCTCAAATTAATGACCTCAATTTCTACCCAAAGAGATAGAAAAAGCAGGGAAAATTCGAAGGAAGAAAAGAAAGTAAAAAAGAATAAAATGGAAAGGAATGAAAACCAACCAACCAACCAACCACAAAAGACCCAGAAAGAAAGTAGTGAAAACAAAACCAAAAGATAGTTCTTTAAATAGAGCAACGGAGTTGATGAACTGCTACACAGACTGATCAGGGGAAAAGGAGAGAAGAAATAAATGACTAGTAGAAGAAAAGAGAAAGGTGATATAACGGTAAATCCTAACTGCTTAAAATAAGAGGACACTATGGAAAACTTTATGCCAATAAATTTGCATCTTAGGTAAAACGGACAAGTACCTGGAGAGATGTGAACGAATAGTGCTCACGATTAAAAGTTAGGTAACCTTCACAGCACACCATCTTTTATAGAAACTGCATTTGTAATTAAACACTTTCCCAAATGAAAAGGTTAAGCCAAAATGGCTGCCTGGGTGGATCCGACCAGACACAAAGAAGAAATGACATTAGCAGTACACAAACAGTACTTTTTAAATTTAAGAGGAAATGCTGCTCCCCAAGAATCCTATAGGCTGGTCTTATCCTGATATTAAGACGAGACAAAAGCCCTATATGAATAGAGAATGATAGACCAAAATTCTTTATGAACATTGATGCAAAAATTCTGGTTTTTTTTTTTAATTGGGGATCAAACTTATGACCTTGGGCTTGCAAGGCAGGCACTGGAATCACTGAGCTAAATCTCCAGTCCTGATGACAAAATTCTAAAGAAATTTTTTAACAAATTGCATCAGACAATCTGTACCACACAGGAACATCATGAACTGGTACGGTTGGCCTCGATGTAACACTGGAAAATCAGTCAGTGCGATGCATTATATGGATCCCCTGGGAGGCAGAATTTCGGTGGATGCCTTCTTTATCTTCCTAACACAAGAATTTAGCAAAATCCGCTACACGTTCTGAATCAGAGCGAAACAAAGCAGACAAAACCCCTCAGCGAATCAGGAAGTGAAGAAGCCCTCAGCGTGACACAGGCCATCTGCGAAAGGGCTTCGGTGGGTGGCGAGGACAGGACGCCGCTCCTCTAACATCAGGAGTGGTGCACGGGTGTGTCCTCCTGCTCGTCCTGCTCCTGACGGTCCTGGGGCGCCCCGCAAGTGCAAACAGGAAAGCAAGCAGAAGGTGATCTGATTAGGAATAGGAAGTAAAACTGAACTTACTAGCAAATGGGCAATGGTTATGATGCAATCCACACAGAAGCTTCCAGAACTAGTAAGTCGGCAGGGTTGCAGCATACAAAATCAATAGGCAGATATTAGTTGTATTCCTTTTTTAATTTCCTTCTCCCCCCAACCTACTAACGATTGAACCTGGGGCCTTTGTCCTGTGCTATGTAGACATTCCTTTTTAATTTTGTTTTTAAAATTTTGTGGCAGGGTCTTGTTAAACTGCTAAGTTGCCCAGGCTAGGATTAAACTTAAACTTCCTGCCTCAGCCTCCCAGATGTGTAACACCATCCCTACTTACCAACTGTATTTCTATACATTAAGAACAAAAGAATCAGAAATTGAAATTTAGACCTACTTTTATAATAGTATCAAACAAGGGCCCGGTGTGGTGGCTCACGCCTATAATCCCAGCACTCAGGAGGCAGAGACAGGAGGATTGCTGAGTTTGAGGCTTGCCTGGGATACATAGTGAGCTCAGAGCCAGCCTGAACCACAAAGCGAGACCCTGTCTCAAAAAAAAAAAAAAATAGTGTCAAACAAGGAAACAACAAAAGATGTACAAGTTGTATACATTGAAATACAACCTTGCTGAGATACATCAAAGAAGACATAAAGAAGACCAAGACTGTGTTCATGAATCAGAAGATGTTTACTATTCACTGTATGGATTTCACGAACTCCCAGAAAAATCTCAACAGTTTTTTTTTCCACACTTGACAAACCGATTTTAAAATTCCTATGGAAATGAAGAGCCTAAAATAGCTAAAACAATTTTGAAAACAAAGGTTAACATCTGACTTCAAGCTCTCTCATAGGAGGACAGTAATCAACTCAGTGCAGAATTGGCTTTAAAAAAGACAATTTAAATGTAGGGGCGTGGTGGCTCATGCCTGTAATCCCAGCACCTGGGAAGCAGAGGCAGGAGGACTGTTGTGAATTCGAGGCCAGCCTGGGCTACAAAGCGAGACCCTGTCTCAAAAAACAAAACAAAACAAAAAACAACAAAAAAAAAAAAAAAGAAAGAAAAGAAAAAAGACAAATTAAGTCAGTGGAATAGAATCAAATTCCAAAAAAGAGCCATGTGTCAATGGACAACTCCATAAGCTCACGGCCATCATTTCAACCATCGACGCTGGAACTTCGACCAAACATATTAAAAATTCTGACTCACATGAAACCTAGTCCTAATCACAGAGGCTAAAGCTGTGGGACGTCCAAGAACACAGTGGCAGAAGACTGATGTCGGAGGTTCCTCAGGTGCTCAGCAAACCTATGATTCACAGAAGAATAAATTGATGGATTAGGTTTCGCCAAAATTTGAAAAATCCTCTCCTCTTCCAAGGTCACTGGAAGAGGTTGAGAAGACAGGAGAAAATACTTCTAAGTCACTTATCCGATGAAGATTTGTATTTAGAATCCATGAAGAGCGTTGGAACCTCAGAGATTAGAAAATCTAGAAGTGGGGCGAACTCAGCTGGAACACCTTGTATCCAGCCGGGCAAGACACGGTGGCAAATCACGGGAGAGGAGACGGACCGGGTCAGGAGCCCTGGGGTGGTGGACAGAGTGGGAAGACGGCCGCGGCCAGCGCTGGCAAAGGGCGCAGAGCCACCGGCGCCTCCCGCTCCGCGGGGAGCCTGGAGGGACTTGCCGGCCATTCTGCGCATCCCAGAGAAATGGGGGCGCAGGGGCAAGGCTGGCGGTGTTCACGGCGCTGGCCTCTGGAAGGACCGACGTGCCCCGTCTTTACAGCCCGCCGTGGACTCTACTCGCGCCGAAGCGGAGCCCACTTCTGCCACAGCGCGGGCCCGCTCCGGATGACTGTGCTGAGAGGGGAGCCTGGCAGCAGCTCCGGTAGGCCACGTCGCAGAGGACGCAGCCCCTGGACAGGACGGAGGCCGGCCTGCGCCTCCTGAGCGCGGCGGGAGCGTCGTGCGAGGCGCGGGGAGTTTTTCTGAAGGCTCGAATGTCCCTGTTGCCTTGAGCGCCGTGACATCCTCGCCCTCGTGGGTCTACGACACGCGCGCGCTGACACACAGTCCACGTCAACGGAATTGGCAGGCGCTGAAGTAAAGTACCCCCCACACTGTGATCTGCAAAATCGCTCCCCGCCGTTTCCCACAAGGCCCCGAAGACACTGCTCGGGAGCTCGGGAAGGATCACCGGGCTCACGGATCTCCCCTGTGTCCTCCTCACAGTGGCTCCTTCCCAGGGGACCTGGTTTGCCCTCAAATTCTGCGACGGTTTGTGTTTATGCTCTAGCCTGGGGCAGCCAGGTAATTGTTAAAACCTCCAACAGTCTCATTGTGTTTACTATTGTTTTACCCCACAATTAAAGAGGATATTTAAGGCTATCCCTCCTCCGAAGCTATCATTTCAGGATCTTGGCTTTCTTGCCTACTAATTTCTGCCATCTCTGCAGCAGGCCCCTTCGGCGCTCTGGGTCTGAGCTGGGTGAGCAGAGCTGCTGTGTCTGCCCGTCCCCCGAGCCCTGGAGGGCGAGAGGGCCAGCTGCTGCCGCTCAGCGGCGCCTCACCCGGTGAGCTCAGCCCTGGCCGATGCCCCATGCGTTCACCTACTCTTCTTTTCCGTGTCTCTGCCTCTAGCGAGACTTAACCCCAGGAGGGGCCCGTCCGTCCGCGACCCGGGAGGAGGGAGCCCAGGTCACAGGCCAACACTTTCCTCTGAGAGCCGGGGCCCACCCCTAGGTGCAAATGCCTTCAGTTCTGTGCTTGACCGGACAGAACCAGCCCCTCCTCTGAGAGTGAAAGCAGAAGCTTCCGTCCAGCCTGCTGGGCTGGACACCTCCCCTGTCATGTGCTGTTCTCGCTGGCCAGGGTAGGACATGGTCTAAGGAAGACGGAGTAATTCATTTGCCTCTGAAAGCAGGACACGCGTGGGTGCGTGTGGTGCGTGGTCCACACCGCCTTCGGTGCCCAGGGTTTACTCCATACTTACTGTGTAGCAGCCCCTGGCTGAAGAAGGCGACTGTGGTCTTGTTTTTTTTTTTTTTTTTTCTGAGTTCACTATGTAGCCCAGGCAAGCCGCCCCCAACTCAGCAATCCTCCTGTCTCTGCCTCCCGAGTACTGGGATGACAGGCATGAGCCACCACGCCTGGCACTGTGGTATGTGGTATTGATTGTTGGTGGGCGTGAGTCTTCACGCCCAGCATTGTATGTGGTTACCGGGGATCGAACTCAGGACCTTGCGCTTGCGAGGCAGGCACCGGAACCACTGATCTAACCCTCCGGCCCATGGTCTTGTATTTTTTTAAAAGGCAGATTCAGGAATGGTAGATGCCAAGAGGAGAAGCTAGAGGCTTAAGGAGGTCGTGCAGGGCATATGAAAAAGCCCTGATGTGGGCCGTGGGGGTGGCCTCACGGAACTTATGCTCAAGAGAGGATACATCAGGGAAGGAACACAGATTCAGGGAATTCGGGGGACCTGGGGAAGCTTTGTGGTTCTCAGATATCTTGGAAACCAAGTTAGCGACAGCCCTGGCTTGGAGGCATGTTTTGGCCGCTTGATCAATTAGATAAAATTTTCCAACTCCTGATTATACACAGAATTTATGCTTTCTGAAGTAAAGCAAGGAAGTGCCGAAAATTGTAGACAGGCAGGACTTGTCTTCACTACTCCGTGGTCGGGATGGTTCTTGCCACATAGAAGCAGGAAGCCTGCGGCGATGCGGAAACAGAACCCGTAGGTGGTGAGCTAACTGGGTTGTACCTGGAATCCGGGGAGCGTGTTGAGGTACCGCCTGGTTTCTGCTGGCTGTTTAAGTGAAACGTGACAGGAGACAGATAACTGAGACAAATGTTAAACAAAAGGGACCTGGGACTGGATGCTTTCGAAAAGTCTAAACCTGTTCAGAAGCAGCAGATGCTCCAGTTAAGGCAGCGTGGTCTGGACGAAGCCTGCAGGGGCTGCGACAGCCAAAATGTCCGCGGACGCCGCCGTGCGCGCCGGAGTGTGGGGAGAGGGCCTCGCACGCCGCTGGCAGGGCCAGCGCAGACGGTGGTGGAGAGGCCTCAGAAAACCGAAGACAGATGTAGTGCACGAGCCAGTCTCTGCCCAAAGAGACACCGCACGTCGGAGGGGCCTGTGACGCCGTTCACAGTCACCACGGACGAAGGCAGCCTGGGCGCCGCCCCGGGGGCACCGAGCCGGTAGAGAAGCCGCTGCGCACTGCACCACGCGGTGAAGATGAGGCTGGGTCATCTTCACAAAATGGGTGGCGCTGGAGGGCGTGGTGGGAGCCGAGCCCAGATCCTCGGCGCCTGTCGCGTGCTTTCTCTCCGATCTGGAGTCAAATCAAACAGAGGCTGTGAGGAGTGAGACTGAGGGGGACAGAGGAGAGGACAGGGGAGGGTGGGGGGAGCCCATGAACCTGGACAGTCACTGTGCAGCCATAATTATAACGTACCACGCACACTCTAGCAGCACACTCGTGATGCGAGCACCCCAGGGGGCGCTCGCCTCCCAGGCCCTCTCACGGAAGCAGGGGGTGTCCAGACACGGCTGCTCCATGCACTGTGCCCACACACAGGACGGGAGGCTCCTGAGCTGGGCGTAAGTGGCCCTCGGGGAAGAAGCCCTGGTGACGAGGGTCCGAGGGCACCTTGTAGGCTCTGGGAGGCTCCCGGACCAGTGCTGTCTCCAGGCGGTGGGCGCAAAACTCCAAGAAACAGCTGTACAGAAATGAGTCCCCATGCCCGTCCTGTGGTCGCTGCCGTCTGCTCTCCTGCGCCGCCCTGGTGGCCGCAACCTGCGAGGACGTCTTGAGAAGAGGGCCAGGTGGGCAGCGCCTGGACGGCCGGGGACAGAGTGTGGGTGGAAATGCACGCGGCGCTGGTCTCTGGGAGCTTGTTGTGCAAGAGCAGAGAATCAGCGCCCTGAGCGTCTCCGATCGCTCTCTGCAACCCGAACCCAGACCGGAGTGAAAGCACCGGCCGAGGACTCCAGAAGATTCCGTGCTCCGTCCCAGAGTCCCCGGCCTTAAATTACCAGGGGCGAAGCCTCTTCCGACACTGTTTACAGATTAATTTTGTTCTTCTATAATTTCATGTAAGTGGAATCATACCGTATATACTTTTCTGTGCTTTTTGTTTTGCTTTGCTTTGGCTTCTTTGGTCTGGCTTCTTTTATTCAGCATGCTTTTGAGAGTTATTCACATTGTTGCGTGGCTCAGTAGCTGGTCTGTTTGCTGGCTGAATCTTTTTCTGTTGAATAAATCATATTTTTTAACAGCATTTTTCTGTCGATGAACACAGTGCAGTTTCTCGTTTGGGGCTATTTATGTGCAAACCAGCGATGAATGTTTTTGAGTACATCCTTTTCTGAATGAATGTGTGTTTTTATTTTCCTTCGGCAAACACCGATTTGTGGGCTTCCTGGGTTATAGGCTAGGTCTACAGTTAGTTCTTAGGAAACAACAAGGTATTCTTCCAAAGTGGAGGTATCATTTTCATTCTCATCAACAGTGTCAAGAGTTCCCATTGCATAATCTCCTCATCATTTGGTATTTTCATCTTTCTTAATTTTAGCTCCCTGAAATAGAGTGTAACAGAATATCTGTGGCTTTAATTTTCATTTTTGTGTTTTCTGATGATGCCGAGTCCTTATTCTTTTTTTGTTTATTGGACATTTGTATATCTTGTTGGAAATTCCCTTGTAAAACCTTTGCCCCACCTAGTGTTTGAGGAGATGGTTGTTTATCTTCTATTGTTGAGTTGGAGGAGAGCTTCCTGTATCCTGGATACCAGTCTTGGGTCAGAAATTCGCTGTACAAAAATTTTCTCTCAGCCTGTGGCTTGCTTGTAAATTTCCCTCCTGATGCCTTTCCATGAGCAGAAGATTTGAGTTTTGGGAAAGTCTAGTTTTTCTGTTCTCTTTTATGGTTATTGTTTTGTAGAACTTCATAAAGAAAGCTTTGGCAACTCTCACGTCCTAAGTGTGTTCTCCCGTGTTTCACAACCGTCAGTTCCCGAAGCTTTATAGTAAGTGTTGAAGTCAGGCTCAGGTATCCGTTGTCTCGTTTTGTCCTTGTTTTGAAGTTGCTGTGCTCTTTGAGGCCGGTGCTGTCCGTTTAGACTTTAGGGGGCGATGAAAGTGTGATTTATCTGCCATGTTTCAGAAGGGGCCCTACTAGCCACTGGTCGGTAGTTAGTCTTCCAAATGTGACTAGTGTAAAGAGGAACCAAGTTTTAATTTTGCTAGTCACCACCCAGGGTTTGGACCATCCTAACACGCAGGGAAATTGCAGGCTCCTTGCGTTCCCAGTAGAAATTTCAGAATAAGCTTGTCTGTTGCTACAGGGCAGGGCTGGCACCTCGGTGGGGCGACACAGGGACCACAGCGGGTGTACAGGCCTGAGGCCTGGCCAGCAAGTCCAGCTGACCTCTGTGCTGGGCCATTTATATGTGCCTTCATGTTTTAGTATATGTGCTGCCGAAGCGAGCACTGTGCCTTCGTTTTTGAATGGATTTACTTTTGAAATTTAGTTTTCGATTGTTTGCCAAGATAGTTTTTGTATCTTCACTTTCTCTTCTTAGACCTTATGAAATTCACCCGTTAGTTCTAGTGGTGGTTTTGGTAATTTTTTGGATTTTCTATGTAAATAATCATGTTATTTGAAAACAGACATAGTTCTGTTTCTTCCTTTTCAATCTGGATGAGTTTGTTTATAGGCTGCTTTTTATTGTCTTATTTTACTGTCCAGAGCGTCCCAGGCTGTGTTGAATAACAGTGGGGGTGTAGAGAGCCTCATCCTACCCACGATCTCTGGGGAAAATTGTAATCTGTCATCATTAGCTCCGATATTATCTGTGTCTGATGTGACTGCCACTTTCTATCATGAAAGAGGGTTACGCTCTGTTAAATATCTGTTCTGCATTTATTGAGTTGCTCCTATGGCTACTCTTTAGTCTGTGAATGCTTTATGTCTCCTTACTTTTTAAAGTTCACCTTAAATTTCTGGGATTCACCCCTTTGACCACAGTGTGCTATCTCTTGATGTACTGCTGCATTCTGTTTCCTAATGTTTTAAAAAAATGTTTGCATTTATGTTTATGATCTTGGTCCATAATTTCTGTTAGCAGCTTCGTCAGCTTTTGGGTCTCACTGGTCCTTTTGCGCCCCCACCCAGGGTTTCCTTCTAGAAAGAGTTTTAGTGTCGCTGTTATTCCTTCCTTAAATGTTGATGGAATTAACTCATGAAGCTGTTACCATTTGAAGTGTTCTTTGTGGACAAGTAACTCGATATGAAAATAACATTTTTTAGATATACCTATTACTGAGATTTTAGGTTCTAATGAAGTCTTCGTGTGATCTCAGTTGTAGGATATGTTAAGGTTTACATAGGCTGTAATTGTATTAATCCCCATTTGTGCCTCTTCTGTTTTCTGATAGAAAATAGCTAGATGTATGTTAATCATATTTACCTCCAAAGAACAAGCTTCGGTTATAGTTTCGGTTTGAGTGTCTGTACTTTTTGTTTTCATCGCATTGATTTCTGCTTTTATGTTTAGCATTTCCATCTGTCCACTTTGGTTTTCTTTCCTCATGTCTTAAGTTGGAACTCGGATCACTTAGCTATTTCTTCCCTTGCAATATAAGCATTTAAAGCTAGTATCTTCCCTCTGAGCTCTGATCTCCCTCAATTCCACAGATTTTGGTGTATATTTCCATCATCACTCAGTTCAAAGATTTTCTAATTTCTTTTGTGACTTTTTAAAAACCCATGTGTTATTTAGAAGCATGTTGCTTAATTTTAGAGTTTGCAGTTTTGTGTATATTTTACTGTTGTTTGACTCCTAATTCTCTTATAGGCAGGGGATACATTTTGTGTGACTCCAGTGAAACTTGTTTTAAGTCTTTTTTTTTTTTTTTTGAGACAGGGTCTCACTTTGTAGTTCAGGCTGGCCCTGAGCTCACTATGTAGCCCAGGCAAGCCTGGAACTCAGCAATCCTCCTGCCTCTGCCTTCCGAGTGCTGGGATGACAGGCGTGAGCCGCCACGCCTAGCACTGTGATATGTGGCATTGATTGCTGGTGGGTGTGACTCACCACGCCCAGCATTCTCTGTGGTTTCTGGGATCGAACTCAGGACCTTGAGCTTGCGAGGCAGGTGCTGGAACCACTGAGCTAAATCTCTGGCCCAAACTTGTTTTAAGTCTTAATGAACATACCATGTGCATTTGAAGAGAAAGTATATTCTCCGAGCTTTATTGGGTTTAGTATTCTACAAATACACACTCCTAAGGCAGTTTTATCTGATATGTTAATAAAGTCACTCCAGCCTTTTGCCATATATATTTCTATTCATTTACTTTCATATATATATATAATTTCCCACTCATTTACTTTCTTTTTATACTAGTTTGCATTTTATTTTTATATATTTTTTAATAAATTGAGTTTATTGGACATTTTACCGATACATTATGATTACATTCCTCATCGGCAATTTTACTCATTTACTTTCAGTCCATTTGTATATTTTAAAAAATGCTTATAGTTGGGCCCATGTTTTTTTTTTTAATCCATCCTATCTCTGCCTTTTAGTTACAGGATCTAGTTAATTAATCCTTAAAGAACTTTTTATATGATTGAACTTAGGTCTACCAATTTTTTTGTCGGCTTATGCTTTTCTCATAGGCTTTTTGTTTCTCTGTTTTCCCCTTTTGGTTTTCTTTTAGATCATATGAACTCTGTAGAATTTCATTTCATCTATTGACTTTCAGATTCTTATCTTTTTTTTTTTAGTGTCTCCTCTCAACATGGTAACACTCGTCACCCCCCTACCCATACCACGTGGTTAGCACTGGAACATGGAGACACCCGGACTACAGACATTCTTTTACCCCTTTCTTACCTTTGCCCGGTGATAACTTCAGATGTCGCATCTACAGTGTAATTCCAACCAGAGAGTGCTATACTTTTCACATAGTTACGCATATTGTGAGTCAGTGAAGAACAAGAATGGTTTTTATAGTTATGCAGGAAATTCCCACATCCACCATTTCCAATAGTGTCCCCTTTTCTAGAGGGTCTGGATTTCCATGTAATAGTACTATTTTTTTTTCCATGAAAAACTTCCCCTAACATCTCTAAGTGGAGACCTGTCCATGAATTCCAGTTATCTTTTGTCTGAGATTGTATTCATTTTGTCTTAATTTTTGAGAGTTAGGACCAGTGGCGTAGAGATCTGGGCCCAGAGATCTAGAGCCCGTGTGGCGAGGGCCCGGCCTTCCGCACCGACGTGCGGACTCTCTC
>PVIC010028690.1:0-23097 GCA_004025085.1 Thryonomys swinderianus
AGCCTGATGTCCACAGGTGACAGTGGCAGAAAACTGCATCTACTGAGAAGAGTCAGCTTAGAGGAGACTAAGGAGCAAGCTTCCCCTTCAATCCCCTGGCAATCTTTCCCCAGTGGATATCCCCATATTTTTCTTTAGCCTATGCCAGTTCTAATGGCTTCACACTTCTCTACACCAATAGGCACTGGCATCAGACAGTCTAGCAAACTGGTTCAGCAACATATTCTGTTTCCTACAGGCCATTGCATTCTCAGCTCTCATGCAAACATCTTTGCTTTAGCTTGCTAAAGACAAGTTCTATAGGTCCAGCCAGAAAGATACTTTGCTCCTCAATTTTTCTTCTCCAATAAATCTCTGACTCTGAGTCTTAATCATCTTCACAGAAGTGTATCGAATCACTGGCGTGGGAACTCCCATATCTCCTTATAAAACCATATCCCCAAGGCACTGGCCCACATGCTGGAAGCAGGAGCAGAGATGACATTTCAGAACCTTCTCTAGCTGTTGTCTTATCCTTTGCAAGGGCCTTCAGTGGGAATGATTGCCCAGAGTAGATGGGTGGACTGCTTTTCATGCATGTAGATCCTCTTAGAAGAGTTTTTACAGGAAGGTTTCTAAGGCACACCTCCCAAGATGATGATTTGGGTTTGCAGCACTTTTAGTATTCCATCCAGATACACCGGTGAGTCCCAGGCAAGCGGTAGATAGTCACACTTGGATGGACAGCCCTCTACATGGCCCATTCTTGGCAGTTATACCCCTCAGCTATTGTGTTTCATACTCTCAATGCCAGCTGAGTTGGGGCAACTACAAATATTTCCTGCCTTCTCCTAAGGGACTACCTAGAAGCAATAAGCTTCTCCCCATCACATGGTTTATCATGCTAACATTCATCATCCAAGTCCCACCCTAATGATAGGACTCAGGATAAATGAGGCAATTAGGGCTATGACTTTGGGAAGGAATTATGCAAGCAGAATTATAGTGATCTAAGTAAACAACACATTCTTGAATCTGGGCTGGTTTCTGAGAAATTCAGGAACATTGAGCTACTGAATTTTTGAGCTCTGCATCAGGAAGCCTGAGCCCTAGCTGATCTGGGGCCGTCTCTGATCGGTATCACCCGATGCTGAGCAAAATCCTGCACTCTTCTTGTTCCCAAAAATCTCTAGACAAAGAGTCTTCATCGACCATCTGTTTGGGAATCCTCTCTGATTAGTGGGAGCTTTTCCTATGTCTGCTTTCTCAATAAACTTGCTTATTTGCAACTTGCCTCGCCGGTCTCTGATTTCATTCTTTGACTTCATAAGATGCTCACTTAGTATTTTAGTAACACTAAATATACTTAACTCTGTAACTTAATGGGTCTTTCTAGGTTCAATCACGAGACTAAAACTAATGAGAAATGGGAGGATGGTGAGAAGATTAACTGCCCAAGAACAAGATGAGAAGAAATTGTGAAGCTAAGATACAAGAGTAACCATACATATGTAAAGGGAACTCTAAGGGAACTTAGAGGTTCAGGACAAATAGGAGATATGGCTACAACCACATGATAGGTTTTCCCAGATGCTTAACCAGATCTGGTCCTCTGAAATAGTGCTCTGGGTATAGGTTGACACACAGGCAGAGGGCACCAGTGTGCCTGGAGTTCATTCACAGGAAAGTAATGTTCGGCATGGCGGAGTGGAGATACGAGGCATCTCTACTAGGAAGGCTCAGGACGGTGGTAAATGGGTCGGGCTAGCTGCAAGGCTCCCGGAGTGTGTGAGCTCTTAGTGTAACACTGGGGCACAGAACCACCAGATGGCCCCACACACCCACACTGCTGACTGAGAGGCAGAGGAATCGGGCAAAAAGCAAAACTGCAGCAGGGGAACCAGACACAGATGTCCTTTCCTCCTGCAATAGCTTCCTGGCACCCTCTGGAGAGCAACACCCTTTATAGGTCACGAAGGACTGAAATCCAAATGTTCAGATGAGAAGATACAAGTCTATGATCATTAAAATCAGAAAGCATTGGGAACAACTGTGTCAGCTGACTGACCTTTCATTGTTGGATTTTAAAATCCTAAGACCACAGAAGCCCACCACATAAATCTGTTCTGTAGGGAAAATAAGGTAGGATGGATATATCTTCAACGAGGGTCCTGGTTCAGAATGGGTCCCTCAAAGCTGTGCCAAGTTCAGAAGTGCTTCAAGTGTGCTCCAAATTATAAGAAAAAAACCAGGAAGTATGATTTCTCCCTCTCAGGCAGAGGGTTTTAGCCAAAATAACAACGCTTTTTCTTTCGTAATCAATCTCTCTCTCCCCACCCCCTGCACACACACATACTAATTAAACGAGAGAAGGAGTCCTGGGTTTAGAATTAGGAAACTACTGTCCTCTCAGTAGCAAATCCAGGAAACTCTAAACCAAATTCTTTTTTTTTTTTTTTTTTTTTTTTTTTTTTTTTTTTTTTTTTTTTTTTTTTTTTTTAATGCAAGCCATCCTTCAAATGCTGGATTATTGAATCCAGTGTTACAACATACATGCCGGGGAGATTTCTGTTTCAGGTGATAAGAGTGTTCAACCACCCATAGCTTGAAAATCAGAAACCTAAAAGCAAGCAGTGTCAGGTCTCATTCTACACCTCGACAACAGCAGCTCTCTCGGGCAAAAAGCAAAACTACAGCAGGGGAACCTCTCAGGCAGAGGTCCTTCCTCCTCATGGTTGCAAGGCGGCTGCAGAAACTCAAACTACCAGATTCTTACAGAATATTGAGCAAAATGGATGGGTTGAAGGTGTCTTTTTTGTGTGCTGCTGTACTTTCTATGAGGCAGAATTTTACTGAGAACACTCAGCAGACTTCCTATGACATTTCGTTGATGAATATGCTTTTGGGAGTTAGGGAAGCAAACATCTGAAACCCAGCTCAGCACCTCTTACAAGTTATAAAGAGTTGGCCAGAACAGGTCCATGAATCAAACATTTTTTTTTTGCTTTTGAGACAGGGTCTCGCTTTGTAGTTCAGGCTGGCCCTGAGCTCACTATGGTGCCCAGGCAAGCCGCCGTGAACTCAGCAATCCTCCTGTCTCTGCCTCCCGAGTGCCGGGATGACAGGCGTGAGCCACCACGTCCGGCATTGTGGTATGCGGTGTTGGTTGTTGGTGGGCGTGTCTCCACGCCCAGCATTATATGTGGTCACCAGGGATCGAACTCAGGTCCTTGGCGCTTGCAAGGCCGGCACCGGAACCACTGAGCTAACCCTCTGGCCCGGACATTTTTTTTTAAATAATACCCAATTCTCCAATGAATTCCAATGATAGTTCCCAAAATATAAAAGGCAGGACAAATAAAAATAAATGTGCTCCTAAGGTGAGGTCCTGGCTCTATAGGGTTCCTTAATTCCACTGAGACTGGAGGTGCTGTTGGCCACCAGTCTGCCTGATAAAGCAAAAGCTGCAGAGAACTAGGTCCTGGCTTTTCTCCTGGGAGGACAGGCTTCCAAATTGTCCGCTTCCTTCCTGGAGGAGAACAGAAGGAGAGACTTGGTACCTTCACCTCAGCTCCCACGTACTTTATTCCTCTGTGGTTTTACTTTCCAAGATGGCTCCTTCTCTTCCTCTTTCTTGTTTCTCATTAGCATTTTCTCTCTGAAATACTGCTCTCCTCTCAAACCCCAGACCTCCTGCAGCAGGAGTGATGACACCGGTGTCCCATCTACCCAGCAGGATGCCACCACTCGCCCTTCTTCCTGTCCCACCCTGACCATCATGACAGTCATCTCCTGACCCTATTTACACAGTGACCGAAGCCCCTGCTCATCATGAGGAACCCGTGGCCATCACGCACAGGATGCTGGCAGAGATGAAGTAATTGAGGGAAAAAAGCAAGAATTTTGAAGAAAAGCAAATCTAAAGTCCAAGTCCCCATTCTGCCTCTTAATGAATCTGGGAATGGTGAATTAAGAATGGATGAAATTGGGCTGGAGGGTTAGCTCAGTGGTTCCGGCACCTGCCTTGCAAGTGCAAGGTCCTGAGTTCCATCCAGTAACCACAAACAGTGCTGGGTGTGGAGACTCATGCCCACCAGCAATCAATACCACATACCACAGTGCCAGGCGTGGTGGCTCACGCCTGTAATCCCAGCACTCGGGAGGTGGAGGCAGGAGGATTGCTGAGTTCGAGAAGCCAATTTCCTCCCCTTCAGATGTTGGCCATTCTGAGTCATCTGATCAATAGAATATGGCAGACATGAGATTGACTCACAGAAAGCCTTGCAGACTTTTGCAGCCTTATCCTGAGGAATGCCAGCTCCATGCAGGACATCCAATGACTCTGAAACCACCATACTATGAGGGAGCAGAAGACATAGGGATAGAGTATGAGGTGAGGCCTGTCCCGTTCAATATGAGCGCAAGACGTGAGTATGGCCAAGTATGAAGGTAGAGCCTATAACTCCAGCTTTCTGGGAAGCTGAGGTAGAATGAGTGCCAGTCTGAGCCCAGCCCTGGCAATTTAGTAATTTAGCAAGACCTCATTGCAAAATAAAATGGGACTAGCAGTGTATCTCACTGTGAAGACCCAGAGTTCATTCCCCAATGCAAAAAAAAAAAAAAAAAGAAAGAAGAAGAAAAATACATGAATTTGGACATTCCAGCCTAGTAACCTAGGGTGTGAAGAAGAACCAAGGAATCCAGCAGACGGCCGGAACCAAGCAACTAGACCAGTTGCCACAGTCACCTCCGGCTATTCACGAAGCCAAACTAATTGAGGCTTCAGTCGCTGTGCATCAAAGAGCAGCCACCGTATTACTCATGGTCTGAATCCCGACCCACAAACTCACGAACAGAACAGAATGGTGTTTGCAGTTAAGCTTGGGGTATCAACTTGCTGCAGTAGATACTTCATTCTCTGTTTTTTATCTGCAAAATGGGACCAAGGATAGTGCCTATAAGGTGTGATCAAAACATACGGTGAATGCTTACATTGTTTTTAAGGATTATCACACCAAAAGACACTTTGCCCCATCCCCCTGAAACTTCCTGAAGTCCTTCTTTTGTGTGTGTGTGTGTCTTTAGCTGCACAATTGTGTTCACCTCAGTGTCCCGACTCACTTCAAAATGTCTATTTTTTATGACTGAGGAAGAGCCAGAAATCCTATGATGGCAGATCCAGTGAATAAGACGAATGAGGCCTACCTTTACGTTTTTATGACCCTGTCTCTGTGTTGAATGGCACTTGGTAGCAGCATTTACTGTATTTTTATCACACCTTGTAAAGATATTCATGAAAGGGGCTTCCAGATCTGCTTCAGAAGAGGCACAAATAATGTCATGTGGGTGTTCAAAGAGAGGGGGGATATTTTGAGGGGGATTAGTGGATATGTGTCTTTTATCGTAATAAATATTCTAATTCAAAAACACACCATACTTGCCGGGTGTGGTGGCTCACGCCTGTCATCCCAGCACTCGGGAGGCAGAGGCAGGAGGATTGCTGAGTTTGAGGCTTGCCTGGGCTCCATAGTGAGCTCAGGGCCAGCCTGAACTACAAAGCGAGACCCTGTCTCAAAAAAAAAAAAAAAACACCATACTTTTTGATCAGTGCTTGTATTTTATCTATATTACCTTTAAAACATTGGTTAAACAAAACAATAACATGAGAAAAATTAAAGAGTGGTCAGTACTTAGCACAGGATAGTCAATGGTCTGACATGCAGCTTTGACACAAGATAAAAATATACCCTAGACTGTTGTATGTTAAGTTCCTAACTAAGGGTTATTGAAGATAACTGGCCATACTCCTTGTAGTGTTAGACACCGACCTGAAATCCCGAGTCATCGGTGTGTCCTGAAATGCTGAGAACAAGCCACGAGGTGAGGCTGGCCAGGAAGGACTGGACAGAGGCTCTCCAAGTCGGACTAGACAAAGGCTTCAAACAGTGTGACTTAGAGACTGTGGCAACAGCTGTAGAAATACAGGAGAAGGCCATGCCCAAAGTGGTATTCTCCGTGACTTCAGGCGCCACACTGTCGGTTACTACACGGTTCATGGTCTTTGCGTCAGCGTGGCTGGACCGTGACCTCCACACAGTTGGTCAAACATCATTCTGATGAGCTCTGCACCAGGGCAGCGGTTATGGCAGTTAATGGGAAAAGGACAGACTGCACAACTACAGAACACCTGGAGGAAGATGAAGTCGGGTGATTCTCACACGGACTTCGCCCATGTTCAAACCTGCCATTGGTGCGTTGAGGTAGTCATGGACTTACATTTGTGTAGGTATCAAAAGCATTAAACATTTAGCAAGTTCCTCAGCTCAACCTGAATAAAACATCTTGGCTTTAAAGGCCAACCCTGCAGAACAAACAACCCACCCACAACGTTTGGTGCATGAGACAGGTTACAATGTAAACAACTTTCCTCTCTGGTTCTGTTTTCCCAACCTAATCACCACTTTGCTGGGGGAGGAATCTCCTGTGCGTCATGGTTCCCAACATGGGGGTCTAAGAGGCGGGCGGCAACCGGGGTGCTGAACTGACAAGGGCAACGAGAGAATGAAGAAAGAGTCACCAGCGGTCTCCCCACTAGCACTCACTACAGCCGACAGGAGCGTACTTCTCCCTTCCTGTTTATTAGTGGGTTAGTCTAAGTCCATCCAGCTACATATATCATCACTTAGTACCTTTCTATGAAATACACAGCTCATTTCTACCCTTTCACAAATTTCTGCCAATGGTGACAAAACCCCTTCATTGATGAACCCTATGGATATGCCCAGAAATTCTTCCCATAAGCACCTTTGTTTTTTTTGTTTTTGTTTTTGTTTTTGTTTTTTTTTTGCTTAGAGCTTTCTCTAGTCACAGGAACTTGCTATCTGATTATCCTCAATCTTCTTTTGACTTTGAGTAGAGGACTGTGTGTCAATTTGGGGCAGAACGGAAATGTCAGGGAGTTAATGCCAGGGAGCTACTCTCCAAGGAACAGCGACTGACAGTCACAGATGACAGCTGAAAGATAAATACCCCAACTTTGTCACCGCTTGGATGTGACAACTCTAAGTCACATTACAAACTGTTTCCCAGAAGATCACGGTAGGATGAGCCCCAGTTGCCTACAGGGATAATTTGATTATTAAGGCCGCAAATATTGGCCTCCTTTCATTTCCTATCCTGTAGGTGGAGAAAGACCTAGCATTCCTGTCCCAAGGAAATATCTTGTGCTTTCTACAGTCACTTCCCAATTAAACAATGTGCTTTCAAAGTCCTGTCTCAAGACCTTCTTCTGGGAGAGCTCAAATAAAGACAAGAGCTCTTGAAGAATTTTTCATTGACTTGAGATCACTTCTTGCCCTACAAGTCTTGGCTCCTTAATATCTTATAACTGTGCCCCCTCTTTTAGCAGAGTGCAGAACCTTTTCTGCTCCACTGTGGCACAGCAACAGCTCTTCGGCTCACCCTCTGCTTTTCCGTCATTGCTTTCCTTTCATCCACTGTGTTGTTGCGCTGATGGTTTCTGTAAAATTTCAATTCTTGTTATTTCACTGATTAAATCATCCAACTATTTCTCATCAGTTATGGGACGACTTTCTCCCTCTCTAAACACCATAACTCTCCTTGAACTGGTCCCAAATCCTCTACCTCCAGCCCCTCATCCTCCTATGCAGAGGTTAAGAGTCAGACATCCTCGGCAGAGCCCCTTTTTCTCCTGATCCCACCGGTCATTATTATCAACTAAGACCCACCTGCGATGTATCGTCCTCCTGCATTGTTTTGGAAAGTTATTATTCTAGTGGCCATGTAGGATCTATGGGATGCTGAGCATCTGTTTGATTATTCAATGCTAAACCTAGGGGAAGATTCTGCCCCAAAATATCCAGTCGAATAATGCAAGATGCTGAGAATTTGCATGGAGAATATCTGTAGGGAATCACAAGAGAAGCATTGGTCACCAGGGGCCAGAATTCACAGGGGCAGGCTGTCAGGATTCCCCTGATACCTTCCAAGGAGCTCACACTAGTAGGAGAGAGCTGGCCTTGGAAGACAGTTGTAAAATGCTTTAATGAGTGAAGAGGTTTTCCGCACTATGATTTATTCAAAAATACAGTAGCATGAATCTATCCTTCACTCTCAGAATGTGACAGACTCCAAAATATCAGCAGATATACTCCAAGACTTTGTAATCAAGCAACTCTTGTTCTTTTTTGTTACTGCTAAACTAAGAGATCCTGGTTCTCATCAGGGAGTCCTGATATCAGGTTGTAAATTTGTATGAATATACGCACATACACACACAATTCTTGATTCATCACTGAGGTACTTGCTTCATTTCCTCATTTCTAAAATTAGTGGTGAGGACAGTAGTTGCACATCGCCTTAGAGCATTTTGAAGATTAAAGCAATTTATCAACAAAAACATTTAGACACGACGTCACCATGTACACCCAGACTGCTGCTTCCCTTTTTACTATCGACCATCTTCATCAACAACTGTGTCCCTAGCTCAATAGAGAGAAGACTAACACATAGTGAATTAAATAACCTGATCCGAATCACAAAGGTGATGGGTGTCAGCGCAGGATCTGACACCACACTCATAACTGCCACATCTCAGTCCAGCCTGTGCTACCCATGAAACGAACAAGAGCAAGGGCCGCCCAGGCCCCTGAACCTCCGTGTGTTTTATTCTTCCTGTCTGGCAAATTTGAACTGAACCTCTAAGACAGGATTTCCATGTTCCCATAGAACGATGCCGTGTGATTGATTACTAGAATGTAAATTGCCTTGTAGTCCTTCCCTGTTTTGTGTTAATTATCTTTTTATCCCCAGCCCATAGACAAGTACCT
This sequence comes from Thryonomys swinderianus, assembly GCA_004025085.1. Lineage (NCBI taxonomy): Eukaryota > Metazoa > Chordata > Mammalia > Rodentia > Thryonomyidae > Thryonomys > Thryonomys swinderianus. The sequence goes on from PVIC010028690.1 coordinate 8,829, forward strand.
AGCATATGGTTAGTCTCTAAATACACATCAAATAGATATGTATATGAATATATAAATACATGAGGTGTTAAATTCATCCAAGAAAATGAGATGAAAGTTTGCTTCATTTAGAAGCAGTGCTTAATACTTCCCAAAGGCTCAGGATTAAAGAACTCCAGTCTCCACAGCTGACCTCATGATGGATCTATGGAGTACACAGAGCCAGGAGAAAGAGGGGCCAGTGGCCACCACAGAAGGAGTTCAGCAGCAACACCGTGAGGCAAGATCCAAGGTGGTTAATGCCGCTGAATCTCAGCGTGCGACAAGCTTCAACTTGTTCTGTGCGCTCAGCAATGAGCTGTGCTTGAGAGAAAGCATGTTGTAAAGTGTGTCATCGATCGTGTACCAGGAACAAGACATGTGAGTGAAATGTTGTCAGTTTTGTTGGAGTTGCAATGTCCAGCTGCTTCAGATTCCACCTCTTTAAAAGACGTCATCACAAGAGATGAAGTAGAGCTATGTTTAGGATCCCGAGACCCTGGCTCATAGTTCTCAGTGGAAATCACTCAGGGCGCCCTGAAAAAAGTGAGTTCACCAAAATCCAACATCGAGGTGATGATGATTGTGGTTTTTGACCTTGATGGAATTATGCGAGCTGAATTTCTACCTAGGAACACTACCACGAAGTCTGAATATGATAAGGGCTTCTGGGAACATTTAAGAAATGATGTGTGTGCATAGTACATGGCTTGAAAACTGGGCAGACAATCTCATCCTCCATCACGACGCTAATACTCCCTATCACATGTCACTTCTGATATTGCAATTTCTTTTATTTATTTATTTTTTTTTGCTTTTTGAGACAGGGTCTCGCTTTGTAGTTCAGGCTGGCCCTGAGCTCACTATGGTGCCCAGGCAAGCCGCCGCGAACTCAGCAATCCTCCTGTCCCTGCCTCCCAAGTGCTGGGATTACAGGCGTGAGCCACCACATCCGGCATTGTGGTATGCGGTGTTGATTGTTGGTGGGCCTATCTCCACACCCAGCATTATATGTGGTTACCGGGGATCGAACTCAGGACCCTGCGCTTGCGAGGCAGGCGCCGGAACCACTGAGCTAACCCTCTGGCCCTGATATTGCAATTTCTGTGTGTCCGCCACTACCTTATCTACCAGATCTGGCACTGTGTAACTTTGGTCTCTCCCTCTCAGTCAAAACCACCATGAAAGGTTAATGTTTTAGTTGATTCAGAACATAGAATCAGTCACAACTAAAGACACGCAGGAGAAAAGACTCCCGGAACTGCTTTGGAAAGTGGCTAAAACAGTGAGATAAGCGTGTTCAGTCGGGGGGTGGTTTTGAAAGGGCGTAATGACAGTATGTCTTTTACTATGATAGATTTTTAAAATTTAAATGTACCATATATTTTTATTAGACCTTGTATGATTTCATTTATTCACTCACTCATCTATGTGCTTTATTCAATAAAAATCTGTGTTTCCTGCCACAGTTCAATTAGATACCTCCTAGAACTCTTCTCCCTGTGTGGTTGCAAGAGTATTTGCGGGAAAATGCAAAGGCTGGACACTGGGGTCACTTAAAACAGGGGGTTCTTCAGTCAACCAAACCTCAGCTTCTGAGTGACAGTTTCCATTGGGATCTGCACATTGGTGCTGGCATTTTTGCACATAACGCTAATCCTCACAAGCCCTTGGGGTCTACTCACCTCTCAAAGGATCTTGGAGAGAAGATCGAGATCATAAATCACAGCCAACTAGAGTCCAAACTGGCCGGGAAGGAGGACTGGCCTCCCATTACCCAGAAGGGCCGTCCGTCGGTAAACACTCTGCCCCGTAGCCCGCCATCACCCCACACCAGAGAGCTGGTCCAAGACTCACAGGCTTGAGGCCCAGACCCCGGAGAGCTGACAGCATGATCAGCAGGTGTCAGAACAGACCCAGCCACAGGAACCTGCTGGCTCTGCTCCCCGTGGGGCGCTGCTGCGGGGCCTTGGCTCATTTCCTTGAAAGCACCAATTCCCCTCAATTCAGGGAAGAATTGGGTTTCACCTTTCAGAAGGTAAGGGCTACGTGAGGTCAAAGTCCAGTGGGATCAACAAACAGGAGCTTGGGGAGAGTCAGCAGGAAGAGATTCCAGGCAGTAGAAAGACCCGTGAAGCCACAGTGGGCACCACCTAGGCAGAGAGAGTATCAGGGTCGGAACTGCAAATATGGGGTCCAGGCTCAGGCCTGCCTCTTGCCTACAAAGACTTAGGGGTCCAGAGAGAGAGGAGAGAGTTTTAGTGTGTCACATGGAAAAGCAACTCAGCTTGGAGTATGTCCCAGGAACTTGGTGATGGGTAATTTATGTAATCAAATTTCTGAATTTATCATTTTACAAGAAGGATGCTGGAGCTCGTAAAAGTGAGAAACTTGCCCAAATCTCACAACTAGTAAGCATCAGTGTTCATAGGCAAAGCCAGATCTGTTTGATTCTACAACACATATATTCCTGTCCCAGACTGTCTCAGAAATGTTGGTCTGCATTTGGGACAGGATTCCACAGCGAAGAGGACATTTATTGACTCTCAACTGAGACATGGTGGACGTGTAATACGTAATAGCTGCCACGTCCACTGACATCTTAAAATAATAACGACACTAACGACAAAAATGACAATTCTGTGACCTGTCTTCCAAGATTCCCAGGAGGTATCTGAAACATAATATTAATTTTTCTTATAGTAAGATAAAGTTTAATTTATAAATTAAGCATAGAAAAGAACAATACCCACTAGGAAAATAGAATGATGATAACAACATTCTGCAGTAAAAGTTACACAAACATGATATCTGGCTTTCTCTCAAAGTGTAATGTTCTTGTTGATCTTGAGGAACCAAAACTAAAGGAAGTGATACTGTTGCTGGGTTGGGGCTGAGGGACTGATACAGATCCAACCCATCCTGGAGAGTAATGTAAATATACTCAGGCTTCTACGTGCACGGGTGTTCAATTAAAATTCATTTTCCACCCATGAAGACTCAGATAAGATAAATGGGCCTCAAAGAGCTTCCCCCGGGGATAATCCCTGCTGAGACAGCTCTCCTGCAAAGCTATACATGAGAATATTTCATCAGTCACACAGGTAGCTGTGGTCCTGCAAAGGACGCTGTGGTGGGTCTGAACATCAGTTAGGATTCTACAAGTTACACAATGTTACGGGCCCAAAACCTCTGATTTCTAACCTCCCTTGACTGCAGAACAGGCACAGGCTTCCTACACAAAGTTCGCAGAATAGCACCCAGAGCCAGCCTGAAATTCCTTGAGGTTGGCATGGACTAGAATCAGCCAAGGGAGTCTTGTCAGACATTTGGTATTTGGCATCCTTTGGGACCGTCCACGTCTATGAAAATGTGAGATATAAGCACTTAGCATCTTCCTGTCTTCCCGACTTCTTTGCTCCTACAACCCAGGTAGGGTCTGGGCTGCAGGGTGCACTCAGTTAATACTGGAGGGATCGGTACAGTGCAACCACTTTCGGTGTCTCACAGCACTGAGGCACACAGTCTAGACATGAGACAGAGGACTGGCCAAGCTCCCTTCCTCTGAAGTGCGCAGTACAGAGGTTGAGGAAGCCAGAGACATTTCTACTCCCGGCATCTCAGTGTATAGCAAATCATACTGCGGGTCCAGTTTAAGAAGAACAGAGAAAGGATGCCCATAGGGCCACGAGGTCAAAGGCGCACTTTGGCAGTAAGTATAAATCTGTCCAGTCAAGAAGCCTAAAAAGACATGCCCAGAACAACAGATCAGGCAAGATATAGGAGTCCAAAGGGCTCATGTAGGCTGGAGCATGGTGTGTTGGAAGGAGAGGCCAGGCATGTGGCCAGGAACAGATGACAAGAGCCCTTCTGTGTCCCGCAGAGGTAGTTTTTATCCACAGCAGCACTTGCCAGTGAGTTCTCTGGAAGGGTAATTGTTTTGAGATGCCTGCCAAGGACAGTGGTGTATAAGCAAAGACACAGAAGGACGCTGGGCTCTAAGGCCCTTCCCACAGTGCATGTTACCTCTCAGAGGTCCGGAGGAGCCTGCGGTGAGGAATTTCTCAATTATCACAGCCTAAAGTGGCACAGTTTGGACCCTCCAGAGGAAGAAATTTGACCACGGACATTTTGTATTTTCCTGCAACTCTTTTAGAGAGACCAAGAATACCCACTGGAAAATATTCTCCAAAGATACTAGAAATGATTGAAATGTTTGGGTCAAATGTGCCTGTGCATCACTACGTGGATCTTAGAAGTGATTCTAGGCAACAGCTGAGAAGAGTGAATTAGAGGGCATTGCTTTACAGTGTGGTAGATGGTGCGATCCTCTTCATACCTCTAAGGAGAAGCAGGCCTGGACAAAAGAAAACAAGATGTCTTTTCATAATATTATAAAACAACATGTAGAGAAGACTTATGGGCCAAGGTAGAAACCCAGAGAAGTGAGTCATCATTTAGAACTTTTTCTTTTCCTGGAAGCTGCAAGAGTTAGAGGAAAAAGGTATCTACTAATTTCAGTACAGACCAAAAGACAGAAAATTAGATATTAATGGGAGGAGGGGAATTTGACCCCTACTTCATCATAAGTACAAAAACTCCACATGAATTATAGGTGTAAATGTGAAAAGCAACACCGTAATTAATCTTAATGACTTCAGGGTAGGGAAATATTTCTTTAAAAGGCACAAACCATTAAGGAGAAAGTTGTTATTTGACTACATTAAAATGAAGAACTTGTATTCATCAAGAGACTTCATTAAGACAGCAGGCAGGGCAAAGATGTTTACAAGATGGAATATTTGTATTCAGAATAAATAACTTCTGCAAATCAAGCAAGATGATAGTCAACAGAAAAACTTTACAACAGGAACTCGAATATTTCACAAATGAAAATGTGTTCAACTTCACAAATCATCAGGAACTTACAGATTACAATGTAATTATAATGTATATTATAATACACCATGTGTATTATGATACATCATTCATACCACCAGAATGACTAAAACTGATGACTGACTACAGCAAATGCCAGCAGAGCACAAAGTAACAGGAGCTCTCCAGTGTAGCTAGAAAGACTGAATTGCACAAGAAGTGTGAAAAACTGAAATTAATGGCTAAAGTTGAAGACAGGTACAACTTCCAAATAACGTATTCCAATCTGATAAATGGATGCAACCTCATTTCTGTGGATATGTGTACAAGAATTTTCATAACAATATTATTCATGACAGCCCCAAACCAGAGCCAAGACTCCAGGTCTATCCACAAAACAATGGACAAATAAAATTTTGATATACCTGTATAATGAAATATTAAAATTTGATACATGTCAAACGTGGTGAAAGCTTGTTGAACATAGCTTTGAGGGAAAGGAAACAAACTGCAGAAATCATACAATATGATACCACTATATGAACTTAAAACAGTGAAACACAGCCACATTCTTAAAAATTATCAGTAGCAGAAAAGGATTGGGGGCAAATGATTGAAAGAGTTTAAGGGGTATTTTGTGTCATGGAAAGTTTGTATTTATAGAAATTAGTGTTTGTTCCATGATGATTCAAAAGCATTGTGTTTTCTGCCATATAGTATGTGCTAAAATCCCAAAAGAGTATAAGAAAAAGTATTGGAAGAGAGGTGAGACAGGTACTATTGGGATCAGAATAAAATTGCAACAATTTAGATCACAAAGGGGAAAAAAAAAGGAAGCAGTCAGAACGAGGGAAAAAAATGGAGGAAGAGTTTTAATCTGTTTGATTGCTAGGGCTTGTTACTTTACAAGCTGACATTGCAGAGAACTGGCACCATATCAAAGAATTTAACCCCCCAGGTACTTTTCATCCATGAGTTCATACCGACTTGAGAGGAAATCACCTTCAGAAGCTGACAGGGAAACCAAACTGTTATCTTAAAATCTGATAAAGAAAGTGAAAGAACAAAGTATTTCTCCTGCTTTTCCTTAACTGGCCAAACAAGTAACAAGTAAAAATGAAGGAGTAGCATCTCTTTATAAAAGAAGTCCAACTACTGAATAATAAAGAAGAGATAAGATTTGAGTATTGCTATTTTCCAGTCTTCTCCTAAGCAATCAACTTGAACATTGCCCATCAAAGGCTTTCCATGGTGTCGTAAGAGGCAAATCCCAAAGTCACAGATCCTCCTACAGCAGAATATCACTCATTCGTCTGCCCCAAGGGCTCTAACCAGGTCTGAGCAAGAAGCTGGATGGAGCTGGGGAAGGAGAAGCCCACGGAGCTGTAACCACACATAGGGAACCCACAAAATCCTGATGATAGGAAACTGCGGGTCAAAATAGCCAGGTCTTTCACTGGGTAAATAGCACAGAAGAGAAAAGATAGTTTAAGAATCTTAAAAGATGTAATATTTGAAGGATAAGCCTATATCATAATATTTAGAGGCCTATGTCTAGGCAAAAAAAAAAAATAGGAACACAAGCAAATGATTTCTACAAAGATCATGATACTGGCCTTCTGTGGGGGGAGGTGGGTCTTGGATAAGGACAGGAGAGACAAGCAGGGGGGCTTCTGGGATACATGGCAAAGGTCTCTGTCTTTCCTATTGAATGTTATCTTCATTATGGATCATCTACCTTCCTCACCCTGTATATTCACGGATCAGTAAGACAGCAGTATTAAGGTACCCAGCAAAGAGTTTGGCAGGTTCCAAGCAATCAGCAAAGGTCAGCTGTGGTCAATATATTATTTCTCTGATTGGCGGCTTCCCGCTGCCTTGACGATCCTTTGCTCAGCAAGGCCCACCAGCCTCCATCATCTGCACCTCTTGTTTTGAGAGCCACAGCCACATTCATTTTCGTTCTCCAAATGTTCCATGCTCCCCTGCACCAGTAGCCTTGTCTGAGCTCTTCACGTTGCCTGGAACAACCCCTGTCCCCTCTCCCTGGACTCCTCCCCGTTCTGCAGGCCTCACTTTTCCCATGACTTTCTCTCACCTTTGTTTCACCAGCCTCCTGTGCTTCTGCTGTGACTGTTCATGAAACTGTATCGAACAACACCACAGATAGATCTTTCCACCAGATGTGTAACTGCCCATTTGTCTTCTCAGCAACATAGTCCTGACATCAGGCACTTTGTCTGGGACACAGAAGGTTCTCTGCAACATTTGCAGAGGGAATGAATATATCTATGAATTTGTGAAAGCTGAATGGGGCCTCCCCTCCAGCCTATAACTTCACATTAAGCATGGAAAACTCACAGACTTCCATGATTCCACGGGAGCCTGTGCACGGTGAGAATCACTCTCTCTCCTCCTGATTCAGGAGAGATTTCATTATTATTTTGCCCCAGGTTCATTCCATTGTCTGCTTCTACTGAAAGTATGTATATCTCTTCTACTGAATTCTTGTCGCTAAATGCAGGCATCATCTTCAAACATACTAACCTTACCGTTTCTCCCACACCCAGAGGTGTTTGTGATTTTTTTAAAAAAAACTCTGTCTTCTTTTATAAATAAACAAAACTCAGGGCCACACTCCCAAGAGTCTCAAAGCTCTACGTACTTCACCAGCTGAGAAGCTTAAATTTCCACTAGTATTATTACTAACCCAATGCTGAATATGTTTTTCCACATTGGATATGTGCCCCTCCTGTTCTCTCAAAACCACACTTCTCTCTTCCACCATCATGAGAATCCCAGCTCCAAACTTCCTTCCTGTAGTCATCTTCAGAGAACAATCTACCTTAGCCCTTTTTCTAGCCCAGAATCTGAAAGGAAATTCAGATAGCAGTGATTCAAAAAGACTTCGCCGGGTGTGGTGGCTCACACCTGTCATCCCAGCACTCGGGAGGCAGAGACAGGAGGATTGCTGAGTTCGAGGCTTGCCTGGGCTACGTAGTGAGCTCAGGGCCAGCCTGAACTACAAAGTGAGACCCTGTCTCAAAAAAAAAAAAAAAAAGATTTAGTGCTCACCCATGTGGGCTGATTTTACATCTCCTAAAAACCATAGGTAAATCTACCCATGCTTCTTCTCAAAGCAACATGGGCACCTCTATGACCTACCCAGGTTAGATGGCCCTGCTAGTGAGGAGATCATACATTTATAACTTTGGTGGTTTGAAATTGTATCTCTGGATTCCAGACCCTGACAATTATAAGGAAATTTTGAACAGAGATTTGGCTATGCTTCTGAAATCAGATTAGCTTACCAATTTGCTATGGTGACAATTACTTTAAAGACAGCTGTGGTTTTATAAAATTCGGTCTCCCTGCTGAAGGCATATCTTGTGGTCTCCCTCCTCAGAGTTCAGGAATGCATCCCTAGGGAACAAGAGCAATCTGGGGTTCTTCTACCAGGTTGGATGTCAATGTCACAGTTAGAATCTGCACCTGAGGCAAGACAACAGGAAGCCGCCCCAGGAGAAGATGGATAGAATGTCGATGTGCAGGGATAAAGAATTTCTGCCATGAGATATTTGGCACTTGTTTTTCATACAGACAGGCCTACCCTTGCCTTGCCAACCCTGCTCGACCTTCTGGTGTGGGAATGTGCCACCACCCAGATTTCTTACTTTCTTAACTTTTCTTTCTTATCTTTTGTCTCCCAGAGGTAAGGATGAGTTCTTGCATCTTAAAATGCAGGACAGCCAGTTCCACAGGAGTAATTCAAAAGTTGGGTATAAAATTTAACATAGGGAAAGATTTATGGTAAGGGTTAGAGGATCCAGGAGGGTGTGTATCTGTGTAGAACATCAGGGCCTGCAACACTGGCCATGTCCACCTTGACCTTGGTAATGTGCCTCTTCTTGGTTTCCTCCAGCACAAGCGACACATCTTCCTTTAGATTCCAGGTCCCTCAAAAGCAGACTAGCAGATCAGAGTTCTACAAAGAAGCAAAACCAATAGGCTACAAAGAAAATTAGAAAAGGAAATTTATTATGTGAGTTGGATCATGCCATTATGGAGATCAAGGAGTCCCATGATACTCTGTGTGAGCTAGAAACTCAGGTAAACCAGTGATATAATTTAGTCAAAACCCAAAGGCTAGAGAAGCAGGAAGCCACTGACTTATGCTCCAAAGTCTGAGGAGAATCATGCAATCTCGTGTGGAGAGCAGAGAGAATGGTTGTCCTAGTCGCAGAAGAGAGAGAATTTGTCCTTCCTCTCTGTGCTGTGTCTTCACTTCAGGTTTGGATGACGCACGCCCACAATAAGGAGGGTACACTTTCTTTCTGCAGTCTAATTTGAAAGCTAATCTCTCCCAGAAATTCCCTCCTGGATATATCCGGAAATCACGTTTTACCATTTCTCTGAACATCTGTGAACCTAGACAGGGAGAAATAGCCACCACCCAGACTGCAACACTGGAAGGTAGACCCAAGTGCTCTTTTGGTAGGTGACCAAGGAAGCACTGTGAGACAGCTGGAGAATGATACAGAGAAGGGGGGAAAGTGGATTATCCCAGCAAGCAACTGGATTTCAACCCACTTTCACCACTACGAGCCAACAGACAGGCTCCTGAACTTTCTGAACTGAGAAAGCTGGGGCGTACATAAACCAATCTCTGTCCCTCATGCACTGAAGTTTGTTCATTACCGGGCACTACTGTTTCCTCCTTTGAAGTCTGAGGAAGTCTCAGGTTAATAGACACAGCAGGCCACGCAGACCGTACGCAAAGTGCCTGTAGTGACCTGGGGCGTTTCAAAGGTCCTTGGGCTTGACATCAAGTCCGTGTCCGACTCCCCATGTCTTTGTGGTCCCTTTTCTTGGTCTTTGTGGGAGGTGTGGTGCTTAGAAAACAGTCAATATGTCTAGATAGAGGTGAAGTGAGTAAATTCAAAAGAGCAGCTGCTAACACAAACCAGGGACGGCGTGGATGCTCAGAAAGGGCAGTGGGCTCACAGGGAGTGTTAGGGGTCACGGAGGAAACAGGTAGTGGCCAGAGAAAAATGAAGACATAATGAGAAAATAGAAGAGAAGAAAGCAAGTGAAACGTCAGTGACAGGAAGTAGAAAAAGAGGGATGAGTATTTAACCCACGGGAAATTCAGGATCCCACTGAGCATTTCCTTTGGTGTCTTCAAACAGATCTAAAATGACAAGCGGAATGAAACCACCCTCAGGATGTCCACTTTCAAGCCCAGGGAATGTTTCTCCTCAAAAAGGACTTTGCAGATGTAATTAAAGTTAAAGACGTTAAGACAGAGAAAGTACTGTATTTGGAACTATCCAGGCGAGCCTAATTCTGATGGTAGCCGGAGAGACAGGGCAGCATTCTAAGCATCCATAATCCCTCGCGGGATGTGAAATATGGGACTAGCTGAGCCGAAAGGACCAGCGCGAAGCCCACAGGAAGCTGGAAGTGACAGGAAGGGTTCTTCCTTGGAGTCTCCAGAAAGGAATGCTATTCGGTCACCATCTTCATTTTAACGCAGCGAAACTCAGGGCTTCTGACCTGTGAGGTAATAACTTTGTTTTCTCTTAAACCACTAAATGTGCAGTAACTTGTTACAGCAGTGATAGCAAAAGGAATGCACCCAGGAACATGGAAAATTATCAAAAAAATCACTCTCCTCTACTCTGGTGTTCTGCCTATAATTGGTTTCCTGTTTCGTCTAGAATTGTTTTTTCTCTCTACACAACAGAGAATGGCTGCTCACAAGACTCATTAATATGCATAAAGGATAGCATAATTAGTTGCCACAGGTAACCCTTCTCTGGCTGTGTGAACTGAGCTAATGTGCAAATGCATGCTGCACAGGCGAGCAGAGCAGTGTGAGTAAAAGTCCCCATTTCATAAAAGGAAATATTTGAATAATATGCAAATGTACTGGATGTTATTAGCAGGATGTCAGGTTTGACAGTCCATGTTATTGTGAAAATAAATGAGTTTTGACACAAATAACTTAGGTATGCATTGATTCTTTTTTTTTTAAAAGCAAATCTTGTAACGAGATGTTATGTATTGTGCAGTAGGTTTATAAAGATTTTGATGGCCATTACGAGAAAAACATGGCGAAGGATCGTTTATTAATGTATTCATTAAGAGGCGCTAAGGTGTAACAATAATTACTTTCCTCCAAAACGTACTCTGGTCCTCTTGCATACTTAATTGACTCTGGCAACTCATATTTAAGACAATGAGGGATGTTGTCAGTGATGTGAAGACAAAAATAAAGAGAAATCAAATCACCATCACTGGCATCAAAATGTTGTACGGTATGTTTTAACTATGGGGGACATTTTCTCAGGACACACTTCATCTTGAAGCAATCTACCTAATAAAATTCCTCTTGTACATTTTGTTTTCTTCCTTTTGGATTTCTTCTTCTGAGGCTCTGGTGGGCTGAGGGACCCCATGTTGAGGGCGGAACTTCCTGGCACTGGTCAAGGGACAGGCATTCCTGGCGTTTGCCCTTGAGAGACAAAGGGGAGAAACATCAGGGAAGTGTCTCTGCCCGAGGACAAACATCTGCCAAAGAAGCTCCCAGGCCAAGTTCACTGGCTCCTCAGAAGCCACCTCCCTCCTCCAGGGGATTGGAAGGGATGATCTGATAGGTAGGGGCATTGCCCTGGCTAAGCTGATGATCAACAAGCCTTTCTACACAACAGACACACATTTCCAGGTGTTTCCTACACAGAAAGGCAGGGACCCCAACGACACCAAGCTCTAAAATTGTCATAGGAACAAAAGTGCATTTCTAATCAGGCACTTAGTGAGCTTTGAGGAACAGGGCAGACTTAGGGTGCAAGAGAAAAAAACAAGCAATTAAAATAACAGAATAAACAAATCTATCAAAAGATTTTAGGCGGCTCAGAAAACCATTGGAAGGTGCTACATGGCCAGTATCCATGTCTAAAGTCGAAACACAGAACATGTGACACTCTGAATTGATCTCCACTAAAATCACTGGAGTTGCATGTGGGGTCCCACTGATGAAGCCACTACCGTGACTGACTCTGGAAACTGAGTAAGCTACTGTAGCAGCCAATATTCTCATAAGTCCTCAAGGGACACTACTTCCTTGCACCACTCTCTGCTAAGTTAATGTCTAGCATGGTTCTATCTGAGTGGCAGAGTCAGGGTCACACACCAAGAAACCACTGTCACAGAAAGACAGGCTGGGGAAGCTCTGGCCCTTTGGTATCTGTAGCTGGAGTGCGTGCTGCTTTTTATTTTGAACAGTAAAGCAGAGAATCATCCAAACATAGAACAGGCATGCAGACATTGTGTGGACAAAAATACTCCCAAATATTCCCTGGAGTTGACCTCAGTATCACTCAATACAGGCTCTTGCTGCAAAAATCTAAATTACCAAAAGGCAAAAGCACTTCAGATGGAAGCCAGTGTAACTCCAGCATCAAACTCATCCCTCAAGGTAGACAACGCAAAGGATTGTGGTCATAGTACCTATGACCAAGACCGTCTCTGGGAAATATCCACCCACCTTCTGGTTCCTTCATGATCTACTCTCAGTAGTTGGTCATCCCAAAGTTCACCACTAATGATACACCCCACAAAACTGTGAAGAAATATCAAAAGAAAAGACTAGGGGAGCAAACAGTCTGTAATGTACACATGACACACCAAAAAAGAAAATCTAAAGTGTTGCATTCTGTTTCAAAAATAAGTTTCCTAGTGTGCCACTTTCCTTTCTAGGGGGCCCCAACTGAAATAGGACTTCATTTCTTTAATATCCATTCTATTAACACAAGTTAAATATCTGTTAAGCAGAAGAGGAAAGAAATATTTCTGAGAAATCGAGGCCTTGCATGGCACTATCCATTGAAGTCGATGTAGTCTGCTCCTGATGTTTACAGTACATACGGCAATTTGGTATAATAAAAATTAATAAGTATTTTGTCTCGGTGCCCAGATTGTCTGGGACAGAGGTCCTGGGTGATAACAGTGTCATTTGTATGCTAATAAGGTAACTCCTGCAGAGATGAGCTAGATATAGTAAGTAGCTTCGGGAGAAAGACTGGTCACCAGAAAGGCCAGAATGTTATTAGAGGGCAGAAACTTTCAGCTTCATATCCAGACCTCTGAGGAAAGAAGCGTGCTGGAGATTGAGTTCAGTCACTAATGTCCAATGATTTAGTCCACCACAGCTATGTATAGAAACTTCCATAGAGGCAGCTAAATAATAGTGCTTGGAGGGTGAGAACTCGCTCTCGCTAGTGAGAACTTCAAGGTTCTAGGAGCACAGCATGCCCCCACAGCACATGGGACCCCCACCTTCATACCTCGCCTATGCTTTTCATCCATTTGACTGTTCCTGATTTGTATCAGTGCAATTCCAACTGAAATCCCAACACCATACTTCAAAGAGCTAGAGAAAATAATCCAAAAAATTCATCTGGAACCACAAGAGACCTAGAATAGCAAAAGCAATTCTAAGCAACCACAACATATCAGGGGGTATTACGATCCCCAACTTAGAACTGTGCTATAAAGACACTGTGATAAAAACTGCATGGTACTGGCAAAGTAACAGACTCAAGGACCAGAGGAATGGATTAGAATATCTAGAACCAACTCCAAGTGTACTGAACCACCCTATCTTTGATGAAGGAGCCAAACATCCTCAAGGGAGGAAAGACAGCCTCTTTAATAAATGGTGCTGGACTGCTAGAAGACAACCAACAACATGGAAAACAGTCTAAGTTTCTGCCCTCTAATAACATTCTGGCCTTTCTGGTGACCAGTCTTTCTCCCGAAGCTACTTACTATATCTAGCTCATCTCTGCAGGAGTTACCTTATTAGCATACCATTACTAGCTGTGTATCAGACAAAGGGCTATTATTGACAATATATAAAGAATTCAAACAGATCAGCCTCCCCAAGTTTAAAGACCCAATTCAAAAATGGGCAACTGAAATGAACAGACACTTCTCAGAGGCAGAAGTCAAAGCAGCCAAGAAACATATGTAGAAATGCTCAACATCTCTGGTCATTCGAGAGATACAAATGAAAACAACATTGAGATTCCACCTCACTCCACAAAGAATGGCCGCGATCACAAAATCAACTAACGATAAATGCTGGCGTGGCTGTGGGGAAAAAGGAACCCTTCTCCACTGTTGGTGGGATTGCAGACTTGTGCAACCATTGTGGAGATCTGTGTGGAGATTTCTCAGAAAACTAGGACTACGGGTCCCGTTTGACCCTGCTATACCCCTGCTAGGAATATACCCAAAAGAATTTAAAAACTCACATTGGAAAGACAGATGTACACCCTTGTTCATAGCAGCTCAGTTCGTGATAGCT
>PVIC010028691.1:6363-23142 GCA_004025085.1 Thryonomys swinderianus
TCCATAGGAAATTTGGTGTGGGAATGTAATGAGGGGAAGGAATAAATATGATACAGAAAGAAAATAAAAGAGTATGTATAAAGGGGGTGGGGAGGTGTGGGTGGGTAGGGATATGGGTAAAAATGAGAATTAACTTGTGTCATATACTGGTACAAATTCCCCAATGTTATATGTGATTGTGAGATGTATATAAATTGTAACAATAAATAATTCAATTTTCAAAAAAAGTATCTGCCTTAAGAGGGAAAATGCACAGAACAGCGATTAAATTTCCACCTGTGAATAGTTTTCTTTCTTTTGATAGTCCTCAAAACTATCAATTTTGGGGTATGCAAAAATATACTTCACAAATAAGAAGCTCACAGGATCAACCAGAAAAGCAATGGCCCCTTGGTACTCAAATGATACTTGACACTGACTAAAATGAGAAATACTTATTGGAAACCTCAGCCCTCATTACCCAAAACAAAGAATGGGCTCTTTCCATGACCAGGCACTCAAGACACCAAATGCAAATTAAACTAGCAAAACAAAAGCAGTATTGAGAAGGTGCAGATTGCAAGAGCCTTGTGCTCAGTTCAGCCTTTCACAGGCCAGGAAGAGAACAGCATACTCAGAGAAACACAGCTGGGCCACGCTGGACATGCAAAGAGCAATGCTTCTTTTAAGCCCAGAAATGTTTGGTTCACTTGTCCAAATCTTTCTGCTTAGTATTTTTTCCTTCTCCTGATTGCCTATATCTTGTTGAAAACTGAAATTTCATCTGAAGGGATAAAATGCATATTCCCGTTGGCATTTCTTTAAGCTATAAACTTTCTTAACTAAAATCAATTATTCTTTTGCTTTGCAAAATCAGCTTAATCCTGCAACATCCATTTTCATGAACTTCCGCTTCAGCAAAGTGAGTAGATGGTAGATATTTAAGACTGATCTCTCCCCTCCCCTCATCAAAAAACAGGGAAGGAGAAGTATTTTTAGGTCTTTTCTACCATTTCTCTCCTAGAAAAAATGAATGTAAGTATTTCAGCCAAACTGTAGCCCAGCCTAGCAGGAAAGTACTCAGGACTCTGTGACAAGCAGTGCCTCCACGTGCGAAGGGTTCCCCGTAGTGTTGCTCTGTTATTGTTTGGTGCTAGACACTGAACTTCAAGGCCCCATGCATGATACATATGTGCTTGAGCAGGTGTGATGTAATTGTATTCATAAAACTTGATTTCAGGATACTGTGTGGGTGTGGGAAGATCACACACAGGTCAGAACGTGGGAAGAGTTCCTCCAGATCTGTCTACAACACCAACCCTTATCACCTTGGGAAAGTCCCTTAGCTGGCAATTATCTCTTCCAAGCAGGTAACAGAAAATTTTCATTGTGTTCTTTCATTACCTGCCTTCCCTGCCTTCCGGAAGGACTGACTTAGAAAGCCTTAGTCTAACATTGTAATCCTCAACTTTCCGGGGGTAAATTCAGGACCAGTCAGGAAACTAGGAGGCCCTGCAGACCCACAGCCCAAGGAGGCACCTCTCCCACTCTAATCCAGGCAAATGCACCTCCTAGTCCCATTTCCCTTAACCCACAGCAGGAACTGGGCCCTGCTGCCCATTCAGGCCTGATTAGGCACCATCCCTGCCAGCTTCTCTGATTGTCGTGGCTGCCAGGAAACCCAGAACTACCATCTGTCTCTCAAGTCCTTGAAATCCATTTCTTACCCTGCCTTTTCAGGCTCTATGTTAATCATTTTCATTTTACTGGGCCAGCACTTTTATTGTAAACTGTCTCATATTATTTTATAAAGCAGGCCAAATACTACATAAAACAAGCAACAATAATAAAACAGGTACATTACCCATCTTACACGAAGCTGGTTTTTCCTACACTGCACCACTAAGAGCTGGCCACAGAAGGAGTCCTGGCCAATCACACTGTGCCTTCAGCTCCGAACCAAGGGCCATTCTCCCTCCCATTCCTCAGGGCTCACTTAAATTGCCCAGGTGAGCGTCTCCAAGTCTTGCAACACAAACTGAGCATGTTTTATTTTAAAATGGATGAGAAATGTTTCAGATTTGAGTTTTGGGGATTTGGGACTATCTGCATAGACTTTACCAGCTGAACATTCGCTAGTCAAAAATCTGACACCCCAAAACACTGTAAAATCTGAATAGGACGTTCAGTCTGTGTGATGACCAACCAATGAAGCAAGCCCCTTGATTATGATGTGGATGGCACCCACCCCCCCAAGGTGTACAATGTGGGGGTCTTTTATAATATACAATTCAAATCTCCTCTAACAAGGAGATGGTCCTCGATGGTCCCTGGTACCCAGCAGTATCACTCTCCCACAGAGATCAGTGCTGCCAGACAGAACTTATCATGTGGAAAAGGGACATTCAACAGATGTCAGCCATGTGCATGAAAATCCAACCCCCCCAATTTAAAAAGGGTTGCAACCAACTTTTATCCAAATCCTGTCACGAGCAAGCCCTGTGCTAGAGGATTCAAAGGAAGTAAAGACAACACAGGTAACAAACAACATTTCCTCAAGGAAATGGTGTGCAACAAACTGAGGTGACCTGGCACTTACTGAAAACATCTGAGTATACTCTGAGTTGGACTTCCTGACAAAAATCTGTGAGATGGGAAGGGCTTCATCAACCTTATCAGCTGGGAAACAGGCTCAGGGATATCATCAGTGCGATACCTTTCAGACCTACTAAGTACACAGTGAGGCCTGTCAGCCACTGACCCGCCTGTTTCCTTGGTCTCCACAGGGAATCTAGCATAAAGAGCAATACTTAGGAGGTGGGGGTTCCAGAAATGACTCAAGGGAAAGTAAAAGAGAGGAGAAGAGTATAGTCATCATTTCCATAGCTAATATTTACTCAGTAACAGTCTAAGACAGACACTGCACAGATGAGGAAACTGAGGCACAGAAAGGCCACACTGTTGGACAGTGGCAGAGCAGACCTTAAACCTAGACAGCTGGACTCAGAAGCGCATGCTCCTAACGGCTCAGGACAATGTATCAAAGAGGCCTGGAGGCTGAGCGTGTATGAGGCCTAAAGGGACAGACTGGAGTGACTTCTAACAGGGCTGGCATCCTGGGGCCTAGTGTCTGTGGCTGACATACACGTGCAGCCACTGTTTTGTCCTTCCTGTAACTACAGGCTGGTGGGACAGTGCCTGGCTCTTGCGGCTCTCCCTTGTTGCTGGCCCTCCCCATCTGGGAGATGTCCCTCCAGTTCTCGGAAGTCCTCTGCTCAGCCTTGACCTTCAGTATGAACTCTCCTCCCTTACAGCCTGGTACCTTGCCAACTGCCCGATTCTCCTGTATTGCTGTGACTATTTCTAGAAAAAACTAAGGAAAAAGCCACTTTCCTCAACTATGGTTTCAACTCCTCCCGCATTCCATTTCACCAGGTTAGTACCTGAAACTGCTTATCTTTTTTTTTTTAGACAGGGTCTCGCTTTGTAGTTCAGGCTGGCCGAGCTCACCATGCAGCCCAGGCAAGCCTCAAACTCAGCAATCCCCCTGCCTCTGCCTCCCAAGTGCTGGGATTACAAACAGGAGCCACCAAACCCGGCTGAAACTGTTTATCTTTCCTATGCTATTTGCATATCTGATCCCAGTCATCTATTCAGAAATTAAGGTTTGTGGGCTGTTAACTTTAAAACTTTAAAGTATCAATAAGAATCAAGATATGTACAGGCACAAATTCTCAATAATGAATGTGAAAATGTCTACTTAAAATGTATCAATAAATTCAATTTTTAAAAACTTTGAGGTATCACATACTTACACTCCATAAACAGCTGAGGATCCAGCGGACCAGGGATTTAGTGCCATGGTTCCAGGCCTGCCTAGAAAGTGCAAGCCTCCCTCCAAAAGAAAAGAGCTGAGAGCCAGGCGTGGTGGCTCACGCCTGTAATCCCAGCACTCCGGAGGGACAGACAGGAGGATTGTTGTGTTCAAGGCTTGCCTGGGCTACATAGTGAGCTCAGGGCCAGCTTGGACTACAAAGCGAGACCCTGTCTAAAAAAAAAAAAAAAAAAGAAAGAAAGGAGCTAAGGATTCCTGCAGGCTGTGCTACAAATGGTGCAAACAGCCACAGAGGAAACCTGGGCTCACTCTAACTTTTCGCTTCTGATCTCCTTCACCAATTACAAGGAGAACATTTTGCCTGGTTCTGTATTAGTTCAGTTAAACTGGTGCATTTTGGGCTCTCTGTTTATAAAGAGAAGGTTCCCCACTTGGGAGGGCCTGAGCAGCCGCTGCAGGCTGCACACTGCGGCCTGGGCAGCAGTTCAAAAGCAGGCACTCAGTGGCTTTCTCCATGTTCCTCACAGCACTTGGCAAGGAGCTGGCACTAAAATATTATTCTGAACAGTAATTTGCAATGGTCTCATTTCTCTCCCATCAGAACAAAAAACCACAAAACAGCCCTCATATATTCATCACTTTTCTTCTCTTTCTTTTTATAATTTAACAAAGAATCCCAAATGCCTTGCCTCTTCAGATGCTGTGGTTTGATCTAAAATTTTATGAAGCAAGGGCTTTAATGTGCAAAGATCAGAACCTTAAATGGCTCACGGGAAATCAGTAGAGAAGAAACTATTCCAAAGTTATAACTGTCACCTGCTATTCTTCCAAGTGTCAATTCATCACAATGATAAAAATTTCCCAAATCTAAAAAGAATTCACAAACCTACACACCACATTCCATGATTTATAGGCCTGTGGGCAATCAATTGTTTTCTATTATAAAGCAAAAACCTATTACAGCAAGTAGATGGCAGGGAATTTGGTTTCAATGATGTACCTTGTTTTAACCAAAACTCATAATCTAAAATCAACAGCCAGAGGGAGTAGTGTTAGCTATGGATGATCACAAAATAGCTTTTAAATCATCAAATCAGCCTGAAAAGGTATTAAATCAAATGTTCAAAAATAATTCTCTCCTATTTATAAGACTACAGCTATTGGCTGTAAAGCAGCTATTAGTGTAGGAATGAGGATACAAATGAAAACCAAGCTATATGTCATTATTAGATTCTACTATGAAGTTTTCAGTAGCAAGACACAAGCTTGTTCTAATAGAGGAGCCCCAGAATGTAAAAATTTGGCATATCCCAAATCTACCCCTAAAATTCCTTGTCATGTAAGGCGAAGCTTGCTGGAAGAATTTAAAGAGCATAGGGGCACATTTTGTATAATCCTGGCAAGTGTTCATAATAAGAAAACATTATGGAAACAAGAACAAGAAATGGGCAGAAATGTTCAGGCCTAAACTATCAATAATGCCACTGAACCCCAATGGGTGAGGGTGGAGGAAACCCCAGCATTCTAGTCCCACTCATGTGTCCAGGTCTCTGTACACGCACTGTCTGTCACAGGCAAATCCAATCCTTCACCACTGGGGGAGCTGGGGTGTAGCTCCGTGGGAAGAAGGCCTTCCTCGCACTTGCAAGGCCATGAGTTTAACCCCCAGCACAAAAAAGGGTAGAAAACTGGGGTACAAGTGAGGGTGGCTACAAACCACCCACCCTCCCAGGGTTCACAAATGTGTTTGTTCTGCTCTCTCTGCCTGGAATCACCTTGCCCACCTGTTCACCTTTCAAATGCCTATGTGCTCAAGGCCAGCTTAGACCTCACAGAGGCCACCCACTGTGGAATACACAGTCACACCCCCTTCCAGGGCAGCACAGCCACAAAAAGCTAGTAGCAAAGTAGTGAGTACCTCAATGAATGAGAGACTGAGTGTGTACAAGTGATATCGAAACTGATCATGAGTAAATAAAGTGTGCAAGGCTAACCTAGCACTGGGCATTGTGGGGAACAGGTGTGCATGCCTTTCAAATGTGTGTGCTCCTTCAGGACCCCCACCATTCATGTCACACACACACACCTTTCCAGCACCAGAACTGGCCCTGACCCTAACAACTGAATGGCTGTGCTCCCCCTTACCCCCTTCCACAGCCATGTGTAAGCACAGCCAAGGACAACCAGCTCCCCTGAAGCAGAGAGCCCCGCTGAGAGGTATCACTGCAGGTGGAAGGAAAGGCATAAAAAGTAGAATGGGGCCCTTACAGCAACATCTTAACTTGTAATACAGCAAGAAAAATACTAACATCTGTATATAAAACATTCAATGGTATTATCAGTCACATTCTAGTCACTGGGATAAAATACTGGATACCTGCAATTTAAAGGAAGGTTTATTTTGTCACGTAGTTTGAAAGGTTCAGTCCATGGTTGGTCAGCTCTAAGGTAGAAACAGTAAGGTCGTATAGTGGAGGAAATCTACTTACCACATGGCAGGGAAGCAGAGAGACAAGGAAGGGATAAGCAGGGACAGAACACACCCTTCTCAGTCATGTCCCTGTGACTCACCTCTCTAATCAGGCCCCACTTCCTAACAGCATGATCAGTGTGAACTCATCAATGGATTACCCCCTTATGAGTATAGTGCCCCCAAGACCCAATTGCCTTCCAAAAGCCCCACCTTTGAGGAAGGGGTATTTTAGATATAAACCATAACAAATGGCCATCCAAAATCTTAAGAGATACAGCTAGATCCTTTCAACTTGTCGAGGCAGCAATCCAGAATGGACTAATAAGACATAAATGGAAAACGAATTTTTTTAAATTCACAGGCCATGAACAGGGCTTTCCTGTCTGTTTCTTTAAGTGTTCCTTCTAGTCTTCCATGAAAGAGATAAGACAAAATGAAGACAGCGCTCATATTTCTTCTGTGTAATTGGGACACACGCACCTTCAACCACCTCCAGCTCCCCAAGGCTCTCCAGGTGCAGCCCCTACCTACGTGGCCCGGGCAGAAGGAGCCTTCCACCCCTAATTCCACAGCACCGAGACCAGGAAGCACCATCAGCTCCCAGGGTGTGGACAGAGGCTGCAGGCAGGCAGAGTAAGAAGGGCTCCGACACATGATCAAAGGTTCCCGAGGCTGTCAAAAGAACCCACCCCACACGTGCAAAATAACTCTGCAAGTTTGCTGACTCTCACCTTAGAAAAAGAACTTTTAGGATGCATTAAAAAAAGAGATCCTGGAAGGTTTATGAGAGACAGAGATACAGGGAGCATGCAAAGAATCACCTGTCAGTGTTCAGAGAAATGAGAGCACCTCACAAGATGGAGTAGAGCACGTTTTAAAGGAGTGTCTTCAAGACAGGTGATCCAGGATGTGCATTCTCACTGGCAGGTCAGAGTCCAAGCCAGCGGCATGTGCTCGAAGAGGAGACAATGCTGTTGCCCACATGCTGCTTTCTGTACTAAAGGAAGGTCATTTTGAGGTAAAAAAGGACGGGACTGCCCAGGAACTGGCAGCTATTGTAAAAGGAGCTTCAAGAGCACTGTCTTCCATAAGTACAGAAGGAAAGGGGTCCGCAGATAGGGTGGTCTCCAGAAACAAGAAAAAAGAAAGCTCATCTTGAAGCTCCAAATTTTCTTAAAAGCACAACTTTAAAAATCTCAATTTTTGGGCCAGAGATTTAGCTCAGTGGTTCCAGCGCCTGCCTCCCAAGTGCAAGGCCCTGAGTTTGATCCTGGTAACCACAAACAATGCTGGGCGTGGTGACTCACCCCCACCAGCCATCAATACCACATACCACAGTGCTGGGCATGGTGGCTCACGCCTATAATCTCAGCACTGGGGAGGCAGAGAAGGAGGATTGCTGAGTTCAAGGCTTGCCTGGGCTACATAGTGAGTTGAGGGCCAGCCTGAACTACAAAGCAAGACCCTGTCTCAAAAAAAAAATCTCAATTTTCTTGTTTCCTTTTTTTATCTACTTTTTATTTTTCCTCTCCTACCTCAAGGAGACCACCATATTAAGGCAAGCGCTCCAGGCAGAGACGAGAGCACAGCTGGGTGCCAGAGTGCCAGGGTAAAAGAGAGGAGCTACCCAGTGGGTCTGGGTGGTCATGGTCAGAGGGGAAGAAGTTACCCAGACAGAGCTGGGGCAGCCCACAGGGAGGCTTTGCTGGCTGCACCAGGAACAGGCCTCTCTCGTGCAGGAGTGGAAAGTAACTCTGCCAGTCTACACCCTCCTTTCTACCGTGGCAGCAGGTGGAAAGATGTGAGAAGGGGTCAGATTCAGGAAGACTCGCCCATGCCTGCCTTAGCCACTCAGGAAACTGGGCTAGATTGCTTTTCCTCTTCTTTTCATTTCTTTTTTCCTTTCAGTAATGGGATCAAACCAAGGATCTAGCGGAAGCAAGGCAAGTACTCTATCCCTGAGCTACAGCCTGGCCCTCTGCATCTCCTATCAGTTAGTGGGAAATGAACAGTTTTTTTTTTTTTTTTGAGACAGAGTCTAGCTTTGCAGTTCAGGCTGGCCCTGAGCTCACTATGTAGCCCAGGCAAGCCTCCAATTCAGCAATGCTCCTGCCTCGGCCTCCCGAGGGCTGGGATTACAAACTTGAGCCACCACGCCCAGCATTGTGGGGTGTGGTACTGATTGCTGGTGGGCCTGAGTCACCATGCCCAATATCATATTGTTGTATGTGGTTACGGGGATCCAACCAGGGACCTTGAGCTTGCTAAGCAGGCAGTGGAACCACTGAGTTAAATCTCTGGCCCGAACAGTTTTTAAAGTATGGCTCCAAGTGCATAATGGATACTACAATTCCTCTGCATTTAACCTATTTTAGATCAAGCATATCGCTCTTCTGAAAACTCCAGATAATTCACCCACTGTGTCAAATAGTGTTTGTGTTTAGAATACTGATAGGAATTCTCTTCTTCCCGGACATATTATGCAATATGTAAATTCTGTTACATTGCCAGATGACACATGAGCACACCTTAAGTAGGGAGTGCCACAAAACATATCACAGGACTCCATATGAGCAAGCTTCCTTCAGGGAACGCATCACGAGAACCAAATAGACCCACACCTGATGATTAGAGGGTACCTAGCTTCACTTTGGGTGAGGCTGTAATTTTTTTTTTTTTTAACACTGCCTAGAGTTAACTCTAGTTTGTTATTCCTGCCTTTCAGGAAAAACCTGCTAAACTATAAACTCAGCTAGCCAAACAAAAAATAGCTCTGAAATGCCATTTCTAATCAACTTTGATAGACTGGAAAGTTGAGTAAGAAAGTGTTTAACGAACATCTCACTGTTATTCAAGATGGTTGTAAAATTAATACTTCTCAGAAAATTCCTATGAGAAAATTCACCGTGCCAGAAGTCAGGAAAAGTTTTTTAAAATCACTATATTCGGCAAACTTCATGATCCTCAAAGTTTACAATGTATAAAAGAATCTAGTACAATCACTGTTTCATTGAAATGTCATTTTGTATAAGTGACATTCATGTTACCTTAATAAAGAAGCCATCCACATACTGCTAAAGCATCATTCAAAGGAGAGAAACCATAGACAGATGCTTTTGCTTTGACACAAGGAATAAGATCCTTCCCATCTATAAATCTTAGATCCCACATATATGGAAATTTTGGCCATTTGTATTTTATCTGAAGTGCTATTGTTTCTATGCTTTTAAATGAACTCTTCTAGATTTTCCAGGACACGAAAATTGCTACCTGCCTTCTTCCCACCAATGTGCCACATGGCTCTGAGTCCCTCCATTTATTTTTTTAATTGAATTCTTCATTGGTGAATTTTATATACAGTTCACGATCACACTCAACATTGGGGAATTTGTACCAGTATATGACACAAGTTAATTCTCATTTTTACCTATATCCCTACCCACCTATAACCCCTTACTCCTCACATACATGTTATTTCTTTTTCTTTCCAAATCATATTTATTCTTTCCTCTTATTATGTTCGCCCACCATATTCCTTTTGAATCTTTCCTATTTTACAAAATCTATCTGGCCCAGAGATTTAGCTCAGTGGTTCCGGCGCCTGCCTTACAAGTGCAAGGTCCTGAGTTCAGTCCCCACAACAATGCTGGGTGTGGTGACTCACGCCCACTAGCAATCAATACCACATAATACAGTGCTGGGCATGGTGGCTCACCATGTAATCTCAGCACTCAGGAGGCAGAGACAGGAGGATTGCTGAGTTCAATGCTTGCCTGGGCTACATAGTGAGCTCAGGGTCAGCCTGAACTACAAAGCAAGACCCTGTCTCAAAAAATAAAAAAATCTATCATACATTCTAATTCATTTACATCTACAGGTTCTCATACCAAAGAAAGATATGGTATTTACATAACTGGGATCTATGGGATCTATTTATTTCACTTATTAGTGCATCCTCCAGGTGTATCCATTTGCACATAAATGAATGAAACTTGTCATTCTTTATGGCAGAGTAATACTTCATTTAATAAAAAATCACATCTTCTTTATCCAGTCTCCAGTTGATGGGCATCTGGGTTGTTTCCAAGATTGGGCTATCACAAACTAAGCTGCTATGAACATGAGTGTACATATGACTTTATAATACGATTCTTTTAATTCCTTGGGGTATATTCCTAGCAGGAGAATAGCAGGTCAAATGGGACCTTAATCCTAGTTTTCTGACAAATCTCCACACTGATCTCCACAATGGTTGTACAAGTCTACAATCCCACCAACAGTGGAGAAGGGTCCCTTTCTCCCCATAGCAGTTCCTTTCTCCGTAGCATTTATTGTTGGTTGATTTTGCAATAGCAGCCATTCTTCATGGAGTAAGATGAAATCTCAGTGTTGTTTTCATCTGCATCTCTTGAGTGACCAGTGATGTTGAACATTTCTTCATATATGTTTCTTGGCTGCTTTGACTTCTGCCTCTGAGAAGTCTCTGTTCATTTCAGATGACCATTTTTGAATTGGGTCTTTAAACTTGGGGGGACTGATTTGCTTAAGTTCTTTATATATTCTAGATAGTAGTAGCCCTTTGTCTGACAGCTAGTAAAGATTTTTTTCCCATGTTGTTGGTTGTCTTTTAGCAGTGCCAGTGGTTTCTTTTGCTGTGCAGAAGCTTTTTTTAGGATGAGATCCCATTTGTTGATTCTTTCTGCTAATTCTTGTGCTATAGGTTTTATTCATAAAGTCTCTGCCTAAGCCAATATCTCCAAGAGCTTTACCTAACCTGTTCTGCAGAAGGTTTGTTGTTGCTGTTTTAATGTTTAAGTCTCAAATCCATTGTGATTTTAGCTTAGTACATGGTGAAAGAGATAGGTCTAGTTTTAGTTTTTGGCAGGTTAAAGCCCAGTTTTTCCAGCACCATTTGGTAAAGAGGCTGTCTTTCCTCCATTGAGGATGTTTGGCTCCTTTGTCAAAGATAAGGTGGCTTAGTGTCTGTGGAGTTGTTTCTGGATCTTCTAATCTATTCCACTGGTCCTCGGGTCTGTTACTTCGCCAGTACCATGCAGTTTTTGTCACAGTGGCTTTATAGTAGTTTAGCAATATTCCCAGTAAAACTCTAGTACCCACCCCCCACAGAAATCTCATCAGAAATGCCCTGGCCATTCTCCTTAGTTGCCAGCTCTGTACCTGTGGTCTTTATTTTACCACTCAAGGCCCAGGCAATGGCCCACCTACCCAATCTCAACACACCTGGATCCCAAAAGTCAGAGTTTAGGAGCAGTGGCAGAGCAACTCAAATCCTAGAATATGTGTAGGCTCACATATTCTAAAAGTAAGAAATTGTTCCACAGAAGCTGTGATTGGCAAAGGAGCTTCTAAAGTCCCAGGCAATATGGGTAATGCTATTACCAAGTATGTGCTTATGTGATGACAAAATCTCCTATCTTAGTGCATTAGCAGAACACAGTGTAGCAGCTGAGAAAGCAGAGTTGAGAGGATCCTTCTGTGAATGAAAACCCTTGCTTCTCTTTCTGCCACTGGAATGAACACTGGTGAGTTCACAAGTTTTCTGCATCTCAAATGCATCTCACTTCGAGTTAGAAATAAAGCAAGCCTCTACCCCCTAGGCTGCAATGCAGACTAAATGAGTAAACCTATGCACTGGTTCAGAAGAAGCACTCCCTAACAGAGTAGGTATGTGATTATCTTTCATGTGTGTATCCAGCACTGGGGATTGAACTCAGGACCTTGCGTTTCCCAGGCAGGTGTGGCAGCACTGAACTACATCCATGGCCCCTGTTTTACCAGCAGCCCCCACATACTCAGCAGTAACCACACAGCAGGTCCCTTGGGCAATCTATACACTAGCTCATTAATTTCACCTTCATTTATAAGTGAGGGAATGGGGGACAACAAACTTCAATAACCTGCATAAAAGTAAGACAGTGCAATTCAACTCAAAATCTAAGAAGCTTCAAAGCCAGATTTCTGTCCACCTTGTACCCTGGAAAGCTCTAGAATTTTCCCTCCTTCACTGATTAACTGTAGCCACTACAGAAAGGATACAAACCAGGGTGTGGATATAGTTCAGTGGTAGAATACTTGCCTAACATGTATAAAGCCTCGGGTTCAATTTCTAACACCAGAGAAAGAAGAAAGGGAGGGAGGGACAGAGAGAAGAGGAATGGATGAACTGGTACCTGTCAGTGGGAAGCAGGGAGGATAGAGAGAGGCCCCAACCCAGTGGGAAGACCTGCCTGGGGCACAGGAAGGTCCTGAAAGGCTGTTACAGGGACACAGACTCACTCAATTCTTATTCAGTTCAAGGCAGAATGAAGGTCACTTTGTAATATGTATAATGCAACAGATTTTATCTCAAAATAAGAAAACATTTTTTCAAACACAGATGCTGCTTTATCAAGGGTACAAATGCTCCCACGGTATGGAGTTTCAGGTGAGCAGGGATACTCAACCATCAGCCAGATATCCCTCACCAGCTAGGTGACCTGCTTGGACACTGGACACAGAGTCCTTCAGGCTCTTCTCCAGTCTGGGAGTCTAGTATCAGATGGTACATTTTTTAAACAACATACTTCAATGAAAAGAAGTTTTAAAGAAAGAACAAGTGACAACATTTCATACCTCACATGTGCTAAAATAAATTAGGAACATTACATGGATAATGTCACCATAACAGAAAGAGTAACTGACCTGCGAGGGGGGAGAAGGACAATCAACAAGAGCTCAGTGTGGTTCATGTACCAAAGCACATGATAAATACAGAGGTTCTACCAGCTGTGCTTCACAGATCTGATGATCCACTAGCAAGGGCTTTTGGGTCCCCCACTCCCATTTTTAACTTTCTACTAGACCCCTAACTTTTCACATAATGTTCCAACAAATCTTCCTGGGCAACAGTTAGCAAAGTCCACCAGATAAAAGCATAATACCAAAAAGAACACTGAAAGGTGATACTATGTAAAAACTGTGGCCAAAATCACAGCTGAAGAACTAAAATGCCCAAGAACTATCAAGGTCATAGCCAAAAAACTTCTTGTTAAAAGCTGAATTATGCCCATGACCCAGATCCGTGTGGTTGAAGTCTTGGTTCCTAATGTGGAAATAGCACCTTTAAAGCTGTAATTAAACTAAAATGAGATGACAAAGTGAGTCTTATTCCAATCTGACCAGTGACAATAGGACATATAAAGAGATGTTAAACAAAAGTTAAACACCAGGAGAAGACAGCAGTCTACAAACCCAAGGAAAGGGCAAAAAGAAAGGAACTCTTGCCACACTTTCATTTTAGGATTTTACCATCCAGAATAGAGGAAGAAAGTGCCCCGTTTATGCCACTCACTCTGTGGCATTTTGCAGCCCCAGCAAACTAAGATATTCTGGATCACAGCTCTTGCTCTTGATAGATATGGCATCTTTCATTCACTGTATACCCTTCTGAGATGTGCCAGAGACCATGCAAATCTGGAGCCTCCGAAGATTCATGTGTTAATTTCAAAGCTCCCATCATCTCATCTTGTTCAGTGCCCATCAAAACACTGTCAAAAGTTGTCTCCAAAATCAGTATCTCATTAGTTACATTTTGCCCTGCCTTTTTTCCTGTGAGAAAACTAAAGAATTATAACACAAAGTTTGAAAAGACAGGAAACCAACAGGCATGAATCAAGTCTTCTCTGAGGCTAAACTTCCACCTCTCATTGTAAAGGAACGTGTTTTCTAATGTATAGGCTGTAAGCTGTGGGCAGTGAGAACCTCATCTACCTCCCTGTAACCCAATCCATGGTGCCTGGAGCAGCATCTGGCAAGCAAGCAGAGGTCAGTAAATAACTGTGGAATTTAGTGATACCTAACTAGGGCTAGGGATTTAGTTCTAGGGGTACTGTGCAAACCTTGGATGCACAAGGATCTGAGTTCAGTCCCTGGTACAGAAAAAAAAAATGTCTATCTGGCTTTTATTCCCACAAATAACCTGAAACAGCTCACAGCAGCAGAACAAAGAAGATCACATAAATGCCAGACAGGAGAATCAACATAATCACCACACTTGACCCCCAAATTTCACTCTTAGCTTTCTCAAGCCAGAGCAAAGATGCAAACCAACCTTGCGCTATACTACAGCAGATAGGGGAGGAACCTCTGAACATCTATAAAATGGACAGTGGGTAATAAAATGGTGTCCCTAGATGCACTTATACAACAATGCCATCATAAAGTTCATATGGTCTTTTTAGAAGTACCCATTCACAAAAGCAAAGGGCACAGATATAATATTAAACTAGAACACCCAGGGAGATTTAGTCTATGAAAGACCAAATAGTAACAAAATAGCAATCACAATTTAACATAAAGAGACATTACACCAATTGCTTGTCCTTAAAACAAACCAGTCTCACAGGTTTTATAACACACTGGTATACCACAATCAGAAGATGAAGCACTTAATTTTATACAAATTATGTTACACTATGCAATAGCTAAAAGCTCCTATGTGTAAGAACAAATTAATTACCCTGATTTTATCAGCACATATTGGACACATGTATTGAAATAGCACAGTATACCCCATAAATATGTGTATGTACAATTTAAAAACTGAAAGACCTTTGTGAGAAATTTTTCTGAAAAAGCGTCTCTCTATGTTAGCCAGACTAGGCTCACATTTGGAACTCAAGGGATCCTGCTGCCTCCTTCTCCCAAGCAAATGGGACTATAGGCAGGCATCTCCACACACCGCTAAAAACTCAAAGAACTAGGAAAAAAATACAAAGCAATGCCTCAGGAAGCCATTCAGATAACCAAAAACTAAAAAATTAAAATTAAAAAAACCTCTATCAAGTCAGGGTACTGTCTTCAGTAGTCTCAGCAGAAGTCCAAAGCACAGAACAGCTTGCCTTAAGATCTCTGAGTACGGCTTTACCTAATAAAGGAAAGCCTAGCCACATTCTTGGGATCCACACAACATTTTTTTAAATTGCATTCTTTATTGGTACACTTTGCATACATCTCACACTCACAGATAACATTGGGGAATGTGTACCAATTTTAGTATATGTGCTGCCGAAGCGAGCACAGGGGAATTTGTACCAATATATGACACAGTCAATTCTCATTTTTACCCATATCCCCACCCACACCTCCCCACCCCCTATATACATGCTCTTTTATTTTCTTTCAGAATCATATTTATTCCTTCTCCTCATTACATCCCCACACCAAATTTCCTTTGGAAATTTCCCATTCTGAAAAGACTGTCATACAACTAGAGCTCATTTGCACCTACCGGTGCGCATATCAATGAGAAGATCCGGTATTTACCTATCTGTGCTCTATTGATTTCACTCCTTAGCGTGTCCTCCAGGTACATCCATTTGCAACTAAATGAATCAGTCCTGTCATTCTTTATGGCAGAAGAGTACTCCATTTTAAAAAAGAACCACATCTTCTTTATCCATTCTCCAGTTGATGGGCATTTGGGTTGTTTCCAAGATTGAGCTATCATGAACTGAGCTGCTATGAACAAGGGTGTACATCTATCTTTCCACTGTGATTATCTAAATTATTTTGGGTATATTTCTAGCAGGGGGATAGCCAGGTCAAATGGGACCCCTAGTCCTAGTTTTCTGAGAAATCTCCACACAGATCTCCACAATGGTTGCACAAGTCTGCAATCCCACCAACAGTGGAGAAGGGTTCCTTTCTCCCCACAGCCTCGCCAGCATTTATTGTTGGTTGATTTTGTAATAGCGGCCATTCTTTGTGGAATGAGATGAAACCTCAGTGTTGTTTTCATTTGAATCTCTCAAATGACCAGTGATGTTGAACATTTCTTCATATGTTTCTTAGCTGCTTTAACTTCTGCCTCTGAGAAGTGTCTGTTCATTTCAGATGCCCATTTTTGAATTGGGTCTTTAAACTTGGGGAGGCTGGTCTGTTTAAGTTCTTTATATAATTATAATTATAGATAATAGGCAGAGACTTTATGAATAAAACCTCTATAGCACAAGAATAAGCAGAAAGAATCAACAAATGGGATCTCATTTTACTGAAAAGCTTTTGCACAGCAAAAGAAGTCACTGACACTGCCAAAAGACCACCAACAACATGGGAAAAAATCTTTACTACTTGTTTATCAGACAAAGGGATATTAACCACACAACATTTTTAAAAGAAGTGCACTGGTTTTCCCATGGACTGAAGGGAGCAGCCCGGACCTGGCTGCTGCGGACTGCCATCCGTTTCCGGTAGACTGAAGGGAGTGGCACAGACCCTGCTGCTGCGGGCCACCATCCCTTTCAGGCGGACTGAAGGGAGCAGCACGGACCCGGCTGCTGCAGGCCGCTGTCCGTTTCCGGCAGACTGAAGGGAGCTGCGTGGACCCGGCCGCAGGGCACCGTCCCTTTCCAGGGGACTAAAGGCTACCCACGAGCCCACTGTATCCCAGAGCTGTGCAGTGAGGAGTGAGGTACGGACCCTGGGCGCCAGC
>PVIC010028692.1:0-23040 GCA_004025085.1 Thryonomys swinderianus
TAAAAATGAGAATTAACTTGTGGCATATACTGGTACAAATTTCCCAATGTTATATGTGATTTTGAGATGTATATAAATTGTACCAATAAAGAATTCAATTTTAAAAAAAGAAGATTGGAAAACACTAATTATTTATGCCTCAATCTCTAATAGTCATAAGCTGTTAGATGGTGTATTTATGGATAAGTACACCTAGGGGACAGGGAAGGCAGAGCTATGAGACTGTAGATCACTGAACGGGGTTGGCAAATGTTCAGAAACCTCCACTTTGTATGTTTTAATGCATTCACTCAAATCAGGAATGTAGCAGAGCATTGCAAAGATAACAGAATATGAGATTTCTCAATTTTGCAGAACTTTTCCATTGGACCTATTATAACAAATGAAGATTAGATTGTTCCATCTGTAAGCTCATCAAAATAAATGTCATACCAATAATTTTAATGACAAAATCAACACCAATCATGATTGAAACTTCTAATCTTCTCTACTATAATTGAGAATAGTAACAAAACTTAAAGGTCAGTGTTTATCTGGAGAACTAAACAAAACCCTGCAAAGGCATTAGTGGCTGAGCCACAAGTAGATGCTAAAGGGTTTCAGCAGTGGGGAAAGAAGTGATGAAAAAAAAAATACCACATGGAGCTGGAGCCTAACACAGAATCCTGTTTTCCAATATATTAATTTGTCAACAGTTTTAAGTTGTAAATAGTAAATCTTTGAGAAAAGTTAGGCTAAGAATAAAAACCATGAACTACTATTATTATTTTTTTATTTTTTATTTTTTTGTTTGTTTGAGACAGGGTCTCACTTTGTAGTTCAGGCTGGCCCTGAGCTTACTATGTAGCCTAGGCAAGCCTCAAACTCAGCAATCCTCCTGTCTTTGCCTTCCAAGTGCTGGTATTACAGGCATGAACCACTATGCCTGGCACTGTGGTATGTGGTATTGGTTGCTGGTGGGGGTGAGTCACCATGCCCAGCATTGTATGTGGTTACCGGGAGGGATTGAACTCAGGACCTTGAGCTTGTGAGGCAGGCACCAGAACCACTGAGCTAAATCTCCAGCCCTACTACAATGTTTCTTGATAAGGACACATCATCTTCTTGGATTCTGTACCCTTGCAATGTTCTTTACAGAATTAATATGGAGCAAGTGTGGTTAGCAAGCAGCTATCATCTGCCCTTCAAAACTTTTTAGCCTTCTTATCTCAGCAAGTAAAAAGTCCAATCTGGCTAGAAGTGTATGCCAAAAAATATACAGCATTATCCAAAGCACACTTATTTATGTAATTTAAAAAAATCATGAAAAATATGCAAAACCCACTTAACATTTTCAAAACCTGGGTAAATAATAGCTAAATTAAGACAGTGATTTACTTCTATACAGTTATTGGCTCTTGGTTTCCTGACATATATATATTCCATGCTCTTTTACTATAGGATTTTACTGTTAAAGTTATACATACAGCAAATTTGTTTAAAGGGGTATTCCTATAGCACCTACAAATTCTGAAATAATAGTGGTTACTTTCATAAAGGAGGGACAAGATAGACAAGGGAAGGCACTGCTTGGCTCTCTGCCTAATAACCTCTCATGGCCCAGGAAAGAGACAGATCGGGCCAGAAAAGAGTCTCTACTAGTGTATGCAGCTCTAAATAGGCATAAAACATCACTAGAAGTCCTATGAAACATCAAGTTTCAGATATTTACATTGGCATATATAATATATATATATATATTTCAATATATAATATGTATTTCAATATATAATATATATTTCAATATATAATACATATTTCAATATATAATATATATTTCAATAAATTTGGTCAGAGGGCTGACTGCACCACCCTTCTTTATTAGGCACAGCCAAAGTGGTTTCTGTTCCTTACCACTCAGATTCTTAACTAAAAAACCTCCTAAGAAAAGATACACTTTTAATGACACAAAATTAAATCTTTTACCTGGTAGGTTGGCAAAGTCAAAGAATGAAGCTAAGAAAGAATAAAGAATCTTGTAACTGTCTATAAATAAAATACTTTCCTTTGTGGAGTACCATTTACAGATGCAGATTTCATATTTTGTGGACATTCTGAGTTAAATAATTTACATTTAAAAGTACTTCTGCTCCATCATTGGAAACATGGTGGCAATACAGAGGGTGTTTTCTATTCAGCTAGTGTTTTAATTAGTTCTGTGATATAGGGAAACATTTGATGCTTTGCCCTGTATATTAGAATTGCCTAACCATAAAAGTGGGAAAATCTTTTTAACTTCTTCCTATAGTAGACTCTAAATACAAAATGATAGCTGAGTGGTTGGGTTTTCCCTAGCAATGACCTGTCTGCTATAAATGCCACTGGCCACGTGCCATTCTCAAGCACTAGAAATCTTTTAGTCCAAACTGGGAGGTCTTAAAAGGGTAAAAGCACACAAAATTTCAAATGTGAGTGTTTTGTATTATGTTTGAAAAAATATTTTGTACATAGTGGGGTAAGTAAACTATAGCAATAAACTATTTCCCCTTTTTTTCTTTCTTCTGTGACTCCTAGAAATTTTCAATTAAATACGTGACTCACTTTTGCTACTCTTGTCATATTGCCATCAAACAGCATTACCCTAGAGTCTTTCCTCAACATTTCTTCAGGCATGACAGTTTTGGGGTACATTTCCACCTGAAAAGACAAAAAAAAAATTTTTTTTTCATCTACCTATTAAGAGATGATATTTTCTTCTCTAGCTTTCTGGGCTGGAACTCATTTGAGAACGAATGAAAGAAAATGTATTTCCAGATTTCTTCCCTTAATTTGTTTAGCCTGTGTCACTTGGCACTAAAGAGCAATATAGCATCAATAGAAATGGGTAACTGGTCAATCTACTGCTTCCAAAGTAGTATCTGATGGTTATTACTTATTTATTCCACCAGTTTATTGATGAAAGAGTTCCAGTTCTCATTAGTCACATGTCTCCACTGATGTGTGTTAGTCCTTAATACAGCCATGAATGTCATTTCCTTCCCATAAGTCCCCAGGTGTCTCTCCTTTTCTTTCTCCCATCAGCCATTGTCCTACGAGCTAGTGAAGCACATGCTTCTCCCCACCCAGCCTCCAGGAGAAACGGCAGATTGTACTGTTCATTAGCACCGAGGTCTCTTTTGAGAACAAAGGACTGTGAGCTCGCCAGCTTTCTTGTGTCCCTCCTTAGCTGTCTGGCTGTCAGGTCCGGCACCTTCCAATGCACCGATCTCCACCTTCAGCCCCAGATTCTAAGCCGATGTCTATAAGTAGAAACTCTCTTGTTTTCTAATTCCAAAGCCCAAGAATTGGTACCAAAATTCTTATCACAAAAATTCCAGAAAGGCACGCTTTTCTCTTTTCTCTTTACTCAGTTAATTTTCTAAGAATTCATTTACATAAACTTGAAATACATTTTTTTCTTTTCCATTTCTTAAACATGCTTTGTGACCTGTGTGCTGAGCATATGGTGTGTGGCTTGGTACGAGAAACTGCACGGTTTGTCTAATGCTCATGTCACCATTTGCTCCCTTGAGTTCTCACATCAGCAGTTCATGACAGAAAAAGAAACACGTCACTGTTGTAACTGCGCAAAGGCAAAACTGCCACTCTGGATGCAGGAAACCTTTAAAAAGCCAGGCACAGAGATTTAAAACACTCTCACCTCCGCGGTGCTCAAGTGCTCTACCTCTGTCATGTTTGACTGTAAAGTCCTGCGGCATTTTATCAGGATGTGTTACAACACTTAAAATGAGAAGCAGACAAAATTTTTCTTTCACAAAAGAACATACAAAAGATGAACAAAATAGAAAGAAAATATTTCACAAATTCACTCAACATTTCCAGACTCTTTTAATAAAGAATAAGACATTGATTTTTGGAAAGTGAGCAATATAGCAAAAAATAGCCAGTTGGTTCTCAGTAGTATATATTGTATCGATGCCAAAGCATTCTAAAGAAAATAAAAAGCCAAAACGATTTGGTAAAACAACAGTAAGTTTACTCTAAGAACACCAGACAGCAACTGGGGAAATTTAAGCTATTTGATGAAATGGAAAGGAAAGGAGACTTTTGCCTAGAGAGATAAATCAAAATTTGGAGGGCTGGAGATTTAGCTCAGTAGTTCTGGAGCCTGCCTCACAAGCGCAAGGCCCTGAGTTCAATCCTGATAACCACATACAATGCTGGGCTTGGTGACTCACACCCACCAGCCATCAATACCACACACCACAATGCTAGACATGCTGGCTCACGCCTGTAATCTCAACACTTGGGAGGCAGAGACAGGAGGCTTGCTGAGTTTGTGGTTTGCCTGGCTACATAGTGAGCTCAGGGCCAGCCTGAACTACAAAGCGAGACCCTGTCTCAAAAAAAAAAAAATTGGAAACAATATTTAATAAATAAATCAACAAACATCTTCAGAGCAAGACAAACCACCAACAGAGCAAAGAAACAACCTACAATGTGGGAAAACTTTTTTTTTTTTTTTTGAGACAGGGTCTCACTTTGTAGTTCAGGTTGGTTCTGAGCTCATTATGTAGCCCAGGGAAGCCTTGAACTCAGCAATCCTCCTGTCTCTGCCTCCCGAGTGCTGGGATTACAGGCGTGAGCCACCACACCCGGAACTGTGGTATGTGGTATTGATTGCTGGTAGGCGTGAGTCTCTACGCCCAGCATTGTATGTGGTTACTGGGGATCAAACTCAGGACCTTGCGCTTGTGAGGCAGGCACTGGAACCACTGAGCTAACCCTCCGGCCCAATGGGAAAACATTTTAACCCACTGTTCCACAGACAAAGGACTACTATATAAAATATATAAAGAACTTAAAAATATCAGACAGCCAGGCATGGTGGCTCACGCCTGTAATCCCAGCACTCAGGAGGCAGAAGCAGGAGGATTGCTGAGTTTGAGACTTGCCTGGGCTACATAGTGAGCTGAGGGCCAGCCTGAGCTACAAAATGAGACTCTGTCTCAAAAAAAAAAAAAATCAGACACCCCCCCCCCCAAATGTAAGACCCAGTTCAAATGTGGACATCTGAAATGAAAAGACACTTCTCAGATGAGGAAACAGAAGCAGCAAGTAAACATATGAAAAAATGTCGAATATCACTGGTCATTCAAGACATGCAGATGAAAACAACCCTGAGATTTCATCTCACTCCAAAGGAATGGTTGCTGTTATGAAATCAACCAGCAACAAATGCTGGTGAGAGACTGCAGAGAAAGAAAGTTTTCTCCACTGTTGGTGGGAATGTAAACCAGTGCAACCACTGTGGAGATCAGTACAGAGATCTTTCAAAAAACTAGGATTAAGTTCCATTTGACCCTGCTATTTCCCTGCTGGGTATACACATGAAAGAATTAAACACATCATGCCACAGTGACATACGTACACCCATGTTTATAGCAGCACACATTGTAATAGCCAATCTTGGAAGCATCCTAAAACCCCATCAACTGGTAAGAGGTTAAATAAGATGTATTTTTTAAAAAATAAAATGGAGTACCACTCAGCCAAAAAGAGTGATGTTAGAGACATTTATAGCTAAATGGCTGTACCTTGAGACCATACTCATAAGTGAAATAAATAGGACACAGATCTGTAAATACCATATCATTTCTCTAATGTGAGAAACTAAAGATGTAAATGAGGTCCAAAATGTAAATAGGTATTATGAAGTAGGAAGAAAATGTTCAAAGGCAAAGGGGAACTAGAGAGAGTAGGCAGCAGAAAACAAAAATGAGAGAGGAAAAAAAGTGATGGTAAAAAGTAAAAACTAGAAACAAAGCTTTTGTATACAGGGGATAGTGGAGCTGAAAGGAGAGCAAGAGAATGGGGAAAAATAGTAATCACAATATGTCATATACAGGTACAAATTCTCAATGATAAATATGATAATTTATACTTAAAATGTCCCAGTATGCTCTATAAAAATATATGTGCTGCCAAAGCCAGCACCTTGTTTTGTACTTTGGGACAACGATAAAGGGACAGATTACTATCATTTTATTGTATTATGTATTCTAGGGTATTTTTAAAATATAGTATCTTATAAATAAATAACTCAAAATAAAATAATTATATGCATACTAATTATGGTTTATATTGCTTTCTGGTTTTCACAAATTCTACATATGTTGCATTCTTTAAATAAAACATTTGAATTATTCTCCAGAAGCCAAAAAATTTTACTGTTTCTATATAATAAGATATATATTCAAAAAGGTATATTCTTGTTAATTCTACCCAACAAGTGTCTGAACCAGGATTTAGGAACTCAGGCTGCATAGCACCATGACACACTGATTAGCATAAAACTGTTACCTTTTAAATTTCACACTTCTGATAAAATATACTTAAAGTTCTAAAGAATCAGGAAAATGATATGTGGAGTTGTACAGTCATAGAAATTTGAAGACAGACATCTCCTGAAACTATGTGCTATGAACTGTAATTAGCATACATGCACATGGAATTTAATGACTTAAGTCTAAAGTCACTGTGTTAGGACATTTTCATTCAAAATTCAAGAAAGACTCATCCTTTAAAGGATTTGGGTTAAATATTACAAGTGCAGGTTCAGACACCAATCAAAAAAATAAACACTTTTCTATTTAGATTTCGTTTCCTGAAAATGGGCTTTTGGTACACACACTTGGATTAATCACCGCTCTAGGGTTTTTCTTTGTCACTTTACTAGTTTTTTGATGTAGCAGCCAGAATTCTTTTCAAACTCTCATGTGTGCAGCCAACATAATCTGTAGGACTGCATGTTTGATGGATTCTGTTCTTGTAAGTTAGATGATGTAGCACATATCTTGAAATATGGAGACTACACAAGTGAGTAAAATTATATAAAACACTTTAAAAACCAAAGAATATTTTCCAGTTGATTACAGAAAAGGAAATAAGAGATAGGGTGAGAAGACTTTTTGTTAATTCAGATAGCTTCAAGATGCAGAGACCATGAACCAAAGAAGGCAAGCCCTCTGCAGGGACTGAGGGTAGCCCTCGGCTGACAGCTTGCCAACACCTGGTGACTTCAGGCACACAGAAGTGAGTACTGCTAGGTCAAGAAAGCTCTTCAGAGCTCATTTTCCCCAAAGCCTACAACCAAGAACTCACCCAGATGATCACAGTTTTAGACTTCTGATATCCCATTAGAAAATCCAGCCACCCATGTGAGGATAAACCTCTAATCTGTATAACTCAGAGCTAAAAATAATACAATGATGCTTGGTACAAATAGCTTGATTTCTTGTATTTTATTACACAGCAAGTAAAATCTAATATGATTAACAAGTTCATTTTATATAATATGATAATAAATGTCACTTTAAGAAAGAAAGATCTAAATATAAATAACCCTATCTATAGGGTTATTTGGATTATTCTCCAGAAGCTAAAACATTTTACTAAGTTGTTATATAAGGAGTCTTAGATCAAAAGGTATATTCTTGTTAATTCTACCCAGCAAGTAGATATTTCTGGGAGATTTCTCTACTATCCCAGAGTTGTTATTAAACCAGATGTTTTATTTTATCAGATATAAATCTGTGCCTGGTGCAGTTTGGATATGAAATGTCTCCCAGAGGCTCATAGACTAAAGGCTTGGACTGATGGTGCTTGTGGAAGACAGTGAGCACTTTAATAGTCAGGACTTAGGTCACTGGGCTCTGGGAAGGAATCATAGGACATGATCTTTCCTTCTCTCTGCCATGAGGTGATCAGCTTTCTACCTGATGAGATATGGTTTGCCAATAATTTCTAGTCTAGTGATTTCCCCAGCAGAGATAACACATGCATCCTACTTTGCCATCACAGAATATATTTAGAGCTAAATTTAATTTGTGTTCACACTTAATAGGAAAATGCAGAGAAAGCAACTCTGATTGCAAAAATCTCTGTATATGTTTACCTGATGAACCAAGCTCAACATCTCATTTTCTTTTTGATTCAACAGCCTCATATATTTTTACAATTAATTCTCTGCATTTGTTTTTCTGTCCCACCCCTGAGTTTCTATGTCCGTGGATTAGCTGTTGTGATATAGGACTAACCAGTATTGATTTATTGTGGTTTCCATGGTAAATAAGGTTTGTTCATTATTTTAAAGTTCTAGTTTACTTTTTAGAAAAAAATTAACTGATATGATCTCTGATTTTGCCCTCATAGCATGTAATAAAATACTGAAGTGTTTTTAATTGGCAAATATCTTTTCAAGAGGCTTCTTGAGCAAATGAATTCACTAGAGGTGACAAATATTTTCCAGAAGAATCAGATATGAATAGTTTGTTTTGTGGGCCACATGTTCTGTTTCACAACTACACAACTCTCCCAGTGTAACACAAATATGGTGCTTGCCAATAAAACAAATATATGGGCATGGCTATGTTCCAAAAATGTTGTACAAAACCAGGTGGTGGAACAAATTTGGCACAAGTTGCAGTTTGCCCAATCTCTGCTCCAGATAAAGTCTCTTAATTAGATGCTTTATTTTGTGCCTCCCTATTCCTGTGTACTATAAATTTTAAGGCAGGCAAGAGATATAGGAAATAAATGAAGAGAAGTACATGTTTGCCCATCTCGCATAATACAAGCACAGATGTTCTCATCTTGAAGTTGTCTAGCTAACAGAGATACAATTAGTGCAAATACCCATTTAAAGAGTCTATATACTAATATTCCTGTAGCAGAAGCTATACTTTTTCAGAATATCTAGAAGCGTACACCAAGGGAAGGCCCTGCCAAGTTTGGTGTGTGCATGCGTGTGTGACATTTGGGTGTCACAGCAAGTCATACGCTGGTCCAGTAATTATCTGTCAAGAACCTACCAGGGACGTGTGACCACATTGCCGGGTAAATCCGGTTTATTAAAGGACTGCACACGAAGTACAAGCGGCCCCTTGTGAGAGGAGCAAGCTCACATGGTAGGCAACACTTTTCAAATTCCATGTTGCAATGTGTAGAACATGGGAAATCATTTCCAGTTTACCTGCCTCTGTACATCTGCTTACCGTAAGGTAAACTGTTCCTTCAGCCAAAACGCTTTTCCAACTAGCCTCTTTTGTCCCTGAGAAAATATTCTTTGATCAGAGATGTATATCCACAAATCTCCTTGCCAGTTATGACACCTTTTCTCCAAGAGACCCCTCTGAATTGTGAACATCCTTAAGAGGAAAATATGCCCATGAATATTGTGTGCTACATGCAGTCTAATCAAGTGGCATATTGCTTTGAGTACAAAAGCAATGTTTCTAAAATTTCTTTTTCTTTTCATCTGAAAGAACTCAAGTTACAATCTTTAATTCTTTCAATTATGAGCAATGCAACTTTATAGAAAATAATAGTTAAATTTTGTTATTAAGAACCTTCATTTATACAAGATATTGGAGAAATCACATTTTCATGAAAAAATAATTATATTCCTTAAAAGAACATACTCAAAATGAACTGAATCAAACAGGTATTAGTGGTTGCAAGATACATGAAGTCAGTGGTTCATATTTTGAGTGATCTGGAAAGCCATAAATATATGGTAAATTATAATCTGTGAGAAAAATAAGAAAAAAAGCAGTAAAATATATACCAAGTGTTATGCTAAAAATTATCTCTGTGACTCATAGGAAAGCAAGTTGATCAGTCTAGGGCTAATATACAAGTTAAAAATGTAAGTAGAACACTGTGAATAGTGTAATGAAAGCATATTGCAAAAATAGATTAATCATCAGAACTTCAGAAATAGTAAGAACTTTAAAAAATCTTCAACTTTGAGTGTGTTCATCTAACTTAATTGATTTCAACAAAAATTATCAAGACTCCATTAGGAAGCATAGCAGACTTACAGAAATTCTACTTTGAAAAGATCAAATACATTAGATGAAATCAATTAAATATATACAAGTTTTCTGATTTCCACTTCACTGCTTTTTAACAGCAAGCTAATTACTCCAAACGATTAAATGATCTATCCCTCACAGGTCACAATTAGAAACTAGCCATATGATAAATAAAACAAGAAGAATTGTAGTATATTGTCAGAGAGCCAGTTATCCCATGCAATCTTATTTTGAAAGAGATTATTTTAGAGAAAATTTTTAAAAGTTCCTCAATTTAACCAAAATATCCATGTAATCAAACTCCCATATCTACTTTGGATTTCTGGGATCCTTTCTATGTAGAATCTAAATTGTCCTGCCTATCACAGTTAGGTTATAAGCCCCTGAAATCAATTCACGCTTCACCCACTTTGCCTCCTGCCTCAGAAAGGGTCCCTTCATCAATGAAGGAGGAGGGAACATTTCTCTGTGCTGAAATCCATTCTTTGTGTTACAAAACTCTCCATCTTCCTGTGCCACAAATGTCACTTAGAATTAATTATTCTCTCTTTGTAGTAATGGGCTCCTTTTTCCTGTTTTATTTAATTATTCCAACTTTTCCACATTAGCCAGTCTCTTTATTAATCTCAGATTAATTTCCTATGGGGAACACAGTTGGAGAAAGATATTGAAATTGAGTTGATGTTATAAAATAATGTTGATGAAGA
Source organism: Thryonomys swinderianus (assembly GCA_004025085.1). Lineage (NCBI taxonomy): Eukaryota > Metazoa > Chordata > Mammalia > Rodentia > Thryonomyidae > Thryonomys > Thryonomys swinderianus. Next base: position 10,565 of record PVIC010028692.1, read on the forward strand.
GATGATGACTTCTTTGTTTCTTTTTAGAATAGAATAAAAAGTAAGGCTTAAGACATAGGCCTTTAGGTTATGTTTTACTGCTTGAGGAAATTCATAATATTTGATTTTAGATCAACTTTCTAGATTGATAACCAGATATATTTCTAAACTGCTGCAGAGTTAGTCATTTCTGTTCCAACTCTTTATTAGCTTGTGTATGTCACCCTTGAGGAATGTCTGATTTAATCACTTTAGTTAAAGGCACGAGGAAATAAAATGTTGTGATTAAACCAACTGTTAACACTGATCAACAATATTTCTATAATAATTTGCAATTTCTTAAGAAACTTTAACAAATATTTTCTCTTTGATAAAGCCAGGCAGTGTTTCTGGTCTAATTTCCTATATATTAAGAGATTTAATAATAATATAACAACTGAAGTCTCTAAAAAGGAATTAATGAATTAATAAAGAGCTGAGGTGATTGTAATAAATGGAATTTAAGTTTCATATACTGGTACAAATTCCCAGTATGGAGTGATCATGATATTATGTGTATATGCAATGTACCAATAAAAAATACAAATAAATAAAATTTTAAAATGGAATTTATACACAAATACTATGATCTTAGTACTACTGTTGTTTTCATTGTCTTAAGCTACTTTGTGTACAAAGGTTCCAATGACTCATTTCAATGTCCTTAAGTCCTGTTAGATTAGGCAAAAAACAACATTTGCATGTACAATTATATATTAAAACTAGATTTCCAGAGCAAGAAAAAAAAACTTTATAAGTGAAACTATTTAATCTCTTTATGAGAAGAGATTGTCAAGATCATAACTGATCATATATTTTTCATTGTCAAGATCACTTTGATCACTGAACATATATTTTTCATTTCTACAATAATTTTTAAAAAGTTCTCCAAAATTAAAGTGTAACTGCCATCAATAAACTGCACAGTTTGGTAGAGTGTGAGTCTCTTCACCCTTTTATATATGCTCGCAGCACAGAATGTTGACCATTTTTGTGTGGAGTTGGTATGTGTACATAACACATCCTATTTCTTCTTTTAGCTTTTATCCCTTCCCTCCCTGACTCTTCCCTTCATCTGTTGATCCCCTTTCCTTTGAAAACCATCTGTCTCCCTACTTCCAATTATGTAATTATTTTTAAATGCTAAGTTACAGTAGTCTATAGAAAATCACCTCCTGGCTTGCTTGGCATTCTACAGATCTACTTACCTTAGGGGAGGTTGTGCTTTAGTCTAAATAATATTGTAAGTGAAGTCCTTTTAATGCTGGGAAAATATTCTTTGATATCAGAGCAGTATCAGCACATTTCTTTATTAGCCTTTCCCTAGGAGTCTGAATGGTAAGCAGTCTCAGGAGGTTGATACGTCCTTGAATATCACAGACCATGTGATTGAATTAGGTACATGTTACTTTGAACATAAAAGACTCTTTCTGAAACTAAGTCATCTTTTCCTTACAAACAATTAGAAATGTATCACTGATAGATGCACCTTCAAAAGGACATAACTATCAAAGAGATGTTTACATCTCTTTCACAACCCAGACTCTTGACTTTCCTTTCACTTTATGTGATTGCTAACATTTCTTCACATCTTTAACTGTGTGTGTGGAGGGGTGCATTGTGCTGGAACACTGGATACAATGCTTTTAAAGACAAAAATCTACATAGTACTACATGGCCATTTATAACCTTTACACTTTTTTTTAAATAAGAAAATATAACTCACCAAAGGGATTGTAAATATTAATCAATAATTTCTGAAGACTTATGCAGAAAGTTAGTTACAAAAGCTCCTGCATGTCACGTGTGCATCGATATGAGTGTGCTACTGAAGGGACTTCGATTAATGAGGTCTCTGTCACTCAACTTGGAATATATTGTTCCTAAATGTTATTTCCATATGTCTGGAAAGAAACATGCAATGAATAACCTGCAAATAAGGAGGGAAATTTAATAAAATTCAAACCAAAAATCTTTCCTTGAAGTTTGCTACATGCCAATACTTATCAAGCCATTATTTGTTCACTCAGCCAATACTTATTGTAAACAAATTATGCATCACACAAAAAAATAGTACCAAGCCTACATTGATAGATGAAGAAAAAATACCTGTTGATTAAGAAATAGAATCGTGGCTATTACCATATATTTTGCAGTGAAATACAGAAGCATATCAGACCACAGAGTCACAAGTCCCAGTCCTTGGCCTGAGCCCACAATCTCCTGACACATGAGGCCCTATATTAGGGTATATGCACAATGCACTAATGCTAACTCCAATGCTGACAGTACCATTCATCCTCACTATTGTTTGGGAAGCCCAATCCACAGGAATAGTCAAAGTGACAGTACAATTCTCACGAATCCTAACACTAACCCTAGGCACCGTGCTGAATTTAGCAAATGCCTCCATTCTGGAGGGAGAAGCAGAACCCCACTAGTTCTCAATTTACTCCGAGCTATACTACTCACCATTCCTTGGAAAACTGATGATGAATATGCAAAAAAATACACAGTGACACCACTCTCGATCTGAATCTCAACCCGAACCCGCCATTCAACCTTACACTCTGAACCCCGCTCTACCTCCATCACACACTCTACATATTCTTCCTCCGAACCTTGCCACTGACAAGAAATCTGCATAACAAATACACTGGAATTGGCAAAACAACACTTGGCCTTGTGTTTTTCTGGATTCTGACTGGCAGCCTAACCAAAGGTCAAGAGCCAGCAGGTACCTGAGGCCTAACACCCAGGACGTTTCAAAAGTTGTTGACCAAGAAAATGATTCCTGGCTATTACCATATATTTTGCAGTGAAATAAAGAAGTATACCACTTGCACAGAGTCACAAATCCCAGTCCTTGGCCTGAGCCCACAATCTCCCTGACACATGAGGCCCTGTATTAGGGTATATGCACAATTCATTAATGCTAACTCCACTCCTGACAGTAACCTTCGTCCTCACTATTGCTTGGGAAACCCAATCCAAAGGTATAGTCAAAATGACAGTATCATTCTCATGAATCCTAACCCTAACACTAGCCACCATGCTGAATTAAGCAAATGGCTCCATTCTGGAGGCAAATGCAAAACCCCACTAGCTCTCACCTTACTTCGAGCTATACTGCTCATCATTCCTTGGCAAACTGATGCTGAATACGCAAGAAAATCCACAGTGACACCATTCTCGATCTGAACCTGAACCCTACCCGACCATTCAAACTAACACTCTGAACCACACTCTACCACAATCATACACTCCACATATTCTTCCTCAGAACCGTGCCCCTGAAAACACAACTGCATGAAAAATACACTGGAATTGCCAAAACAACACTTGGGCTTGTGTACTTCTGGATTCTGACTGGCAGCCTAACCAAAGGGCAACAGCCTCCAGGTACCTGAGGCCTAACACCCAGGACATTTCAAAGCCTCTTGATCAAGAAATAGAATCATGGCTATTACCATATATTTTGCAGTAAAATACAGAAGTGTATCACTCCCACAGACTCACAACTCCCAGTCCTTGGCCTGAGCACACAATCTCCATGACACATGAAGCCCTAGATTAGGGTATATGCACAACGCACTAATGCTAACTCCAATCCTGACAGTACCCATCATCCTCACCATAATTTGTGAAGACCAATCCACAGGTATACTTAAAATGACAGAATCATTCTTGCGAATCCTAACCCTAACACTACGCACCATGCCGAAATTAGCAAATGCCTCCATTCTGGAAGGAGAGGCACAATCCCACTAGCTCTCAACTTACTCCGAGCTATACTCATCACCATTCCTTGGCAAACTGATGCTGAATATGTAAGAAAAACAACAGGGACAGCACTCTCGATCTAAATCTGAACCCTACCCCACCTTTCAACCTTACACTCAGAACTGCACTCTACCGCCATCATACACTCTGCATGTTCTTCCTCCAAACCATACCCCTGACAAGGCAACTACATGACAAATACATGGGAATCTCCAAAACAACACTTAGAGTTTTGTTTTTCTGGATTCTGACTGCCAGCCTAACCAAAGGGCAAGAGCCTGCAGGTACCTGAGGCCTAACACCCAGGACATGTCAAAACCTGTTGATCAAAAAATAGAATCATGGCTATTACCATATAATTTGCAGTGAAATACAGAACCTTATAACTACCACAGAGTCACAACTCCCAGCTCTTGGCCTGAGCCCACAATCACCCTGACATATGAAGCCCTCTATTAGGGTATATGCACAATGCACTAATGCTAAATCCAATCCTGACAGTAACTTCATCCTCACAATAGTTTGGGAAGACCAATCCACAGGAATAGTCAAAGTGACAGTACAATTCTCACGAATCCTAACAATAACCCTAGCCACCATGATGAATTTAGGAAATGCCTCCATTCTGGAGGGAGGGGCACAACCCCACTAGCTCTCAACTTACTCTGATCTGTACTCTTCACCATTCCATGGCAAACTGATGCTGAAAACGCAAGAAAATCCACAGGGACACCACTCTCGAAATGAACCTGAACCCTAACCCACCATTCAACCTTACGCTCTGAACCACACTCTACCTCCATCATACACTCTGCATATTCTTCTTCCAAACCATTACACTGGCTAGAGAACTGCATGACAAATACACTGTAATTGCCAGAGCAACACTTGGAGTTTTCTTTCCCTGAATTATGACTGGCAGCCTAACCAAAGGAAAAGAGCATGTATGTACCTGAGGCCTAACACCCAGGACATTTCAAAACCTGTTGAACAAGAAATAGAATCATAGCTACTATCATATATTTTGCAGTGAAATGTGGAAGTGTATCACTCCCAAAGAGTCACAACTACCAGTCCTTGGCCTGAGCCTGCAATCTCCATGACACATGAAGTCCTATATTAGGGTATATGCGCAACACACTAATGCTAACTCCAATCCTGACAGAACCTTTCATCCTCACTATAGTTAGGGAAGACCAATACACAGGAATGCTCAAAATGACAGTATAATTCTCATGAATCATAACCCTAACCCTAGGCACCATGCTGAATTTAGCAAATGCCTCCATTCTGGAGGGATACATACAACCCTACTAGCACTCAACTTACTCCGAGCTATACTCCTCCAAATTCCTTGGCAAACTTATGCTGAATACACAAGAAAATGCACAGTTACTCCACTCTCGATATGAACCTGAACCCTACACCACACTCGGCTTTACACTCTTAACCCCATTCTACCGACATCATACACTCTACATATTCTACCTCCGAACCCTGCCGCTGACAAGACAAGTGCATGACAAATACACTCGAATCGCCAAAAGATCACTTGGAGTTTTATTTTTCGATATCCTCTGTGGCAGCATAAACAAAGGGCAAGATCCTTCAGGTACCTGAGGCCTAACACCAAGGACATTTCAAAACCTGTTGATCAAGAAATAGAATTATGGCCATTATCATATATTTTGTGGTGAAATACGGTACCTTATCACTCCCACAGAGTGACAACTCCTAGTCCTTGGCCTGAGCCCACAATCTCCATGACACATCAAGAACTATGTTAGGGTATAGGCGCAAGGCACTAATGCTAACTGCAATTCTGACAGTACCCTTCATTCTCACTATAGTTTTTAAAGCCCCATCCAAAAGAATAGTCAAAATGACAGTACCATTCTAACAAATCCTAAGCCTAACCCTAGCCACCATGCTGAATTTAGCAAATGCCTCCATTCTGGAGGGAGAGGCACAACTCCACTGGCTCTAACCTTACTCCAAGCTATACTCCTCAGCATTCCTAGGCAAACTGATGCTGAATATGCAAGAAAATGCACAGTGACACCACTCTGGATCTGAATCTCAACCCGACCCTGCCTTTCAACCTTACACTCTAAACCCCATTCTACCTCCATCATACACTCTGCATATTCTTCCTCCGTACCATGCCACTGGCAAGACAATGGCATGAGAAATACACTGCAGTTGCCAAAGCAACCCTTGGACTTGTGTTTTTCTAGATTCTGACTGGCAGCCTAACGAAAGGGCAATGTCCTGCAAGTACCTGAGGTCTAACACTTAGGACATTTCAAAACCTGTTGATCTAGAAATAGAATAATGGCTATAACTATATATTTTGCAGTGAAATACATAAGCATATCACTCCTACAGAGTCACAGCTCCCAGTCCTTGGCCTGAGCCCACAACCTCCTTGAAACCTGAAGCCCTGTATGAGCGTATATGCACAATGCACTAATGTTAACTCCAATCCTAACAGTACCCTTCATCCTCACTATACTTTGGGAACCCCAATGCACAGGTATAGTCAAAATGACAGCATCCTTCTCGCGAATACTAACCCTAACCCTAGCCACCATGCTGAATTTACCAAATGCCAACATTCTTTAGGGAGGTGCAATACCCTACTACCTCTCAACATATTCCGGGCTATACTCCTCACCATTCATGGCAAACTGAGGCTGAATACGCAAGAAAATCCATAGTGTCAGCACTCTCAATCTGAATCTGAATCCTACGACACCTTTCAACCTTACGGTCTGAACCCCACTCTACCTCCATCATACTCTCTGCATATTCTTCCTCCGAACCATGCGACAGAAAAGGCGACTGCATGACAAATACACTGGGATCGCCAAAACAACCTTTGGACTTGTGTTTTTTCGGGATACTACCTTGCAGCCTACCAAAGGGCAAGAGCAAGCAGGTACCTTAGGCCTAACACCCAGGACATTTCAAAACCTGTTGATCAAGAAATAGAATCATGGCCATTACCATATATTTTGCAGTGAAATACAGTACCTTATCACTCCCACAGAGTGACAACTCGAAGGCCTTGGCCTGAGCCCACAATCTCCATGACACATCGAGCACTATATTAGCATATAGGCACAACGCACTAATGCTAATTTCAACTCTGACAGTAACATTCATACTCACTATAGTTTTTAAAGCCCAATCCATAGGAATAGTCAAAAGGACAGCACCACTCTCAAATCATAACCCTAAACCTAGCCACCATGCTGAATTTAGCAAATGCCTCCATTCTGGAGGGAGAGGTACAACTCCACTGGTTCTAAACTTACTCTGAGCTATACTCCTCACCATTCCTAAGAAAACTGATGCTGAATGCGCTGGAAAATCCACAGTGACACCACTCTCGATCTGAATCTCAACCCGAACCCGCCTTTCAACCTTACGCATTAAACCCCACTCTACATCCATCATACTCTCTGCATATTCTTCCTCCGTACCGTGCCACTGGAAAGAAAACTGCATGAGATATACACCGCAGTTGCCAAAGCAACCCTTGGCCTTGTGTTTTTCTAGATTCTGACTGGTAGCCTAACCAAATGGCAATATCCTGCAAGTACCTGAGGTCTAACACACAGGATATTTCAAAATCTGTTGATCAAGAAATAGAATCATGGCAATAACTATATATTTTGCAGTGAAATACAGAAGCATATCATTACTACAGAGTCACAGCTCCCAGTCCTTGGTCTAGGCCCACAATCTCCCTGACACATGAAGCCCTTTATTAGGGTATATGCACAATGCACTAATGCTTACTCCAATCCTGACAGTACCCTTCATCCTCACTAGAGTTTGGGAAACCCAATGCACAGGTATAGTCAAAATGACAGCATCATTCTCGCGAATACTAACCCTAACCCTACCCACCATGCTGAATTGACCAAATGCCAACATTCTTTAGGGAGAGGCAACACCCCACTACCTCTCAAAGTATTCCGAGCTATACTCCTCCCAAATCCTTGGCAAACTGAGGCTGAAACACAACAAAATCCACAGTGACACCACTCTCGATGTGAATCTGAAACCTATGCCACCTTTCAACCTTGCTGTCTGAACCCCACTCTACCTCCATCATACCCTCTGCATATTCTTCCTCTGAACCATGCGACTCACAAGGCAACTGCATCACAAATACACTGGAATCACCAAAACAACCCTTGGACTTGTGTTGTTTGGGATTCTACCTGGCAGCCTAACCAAAGGGCAAGGCCTACAGATACCTGAGGCCTAACACCCAGGACATTTCAAAATCTGTTGATCAAGAAATAGAATCGTGGCCATTACCACATATTTTGCAGTGAAATACAGTACCTTATCACTCCCACAGAGTGACAACTCGAAGGCCTTGGCCTGAGCCCACAATCTCCATGACACATTGAGCCCTATATTAGGGTATAGGCGCAATGCACTAGTACTAACTCTAATTCTGACAGTACCCTTCATCCTCACTATAGTATTTAAAGCCCAATCCACAGGAATAGTCAAAATGACAATACCACTCTCGCGAATGCTAATCCTAACCCTAGCCACCATGCTGAATTTAGCAAATAACTCCATTCTGGAGGAAGAGTCACAACTCCACCTACTCTAAACTTACTCCGAGCTAAACTCCTCACCATTCCAAGGCAAACTGATGCTGAATACATGAGAATATCCACAGTGACAACACTCTCGATCTGAATCTCAACCCGACCCCGCCTTTCAACCTTGCAATTCTAAACCCCACTCTACATCCATCATACACTCTGCATATTCTGTCTCCGTACCGTGCCACTGGAAAGAAAACTGCATGAGATATACACCGCAGTTGCCAAAGCAACCCTTGGCCTTGTGTTTTTCTAGATTCTGACTGGTAGCCTAACCAAATGGCAATATCCTGCAAGTACCTGAGGTCTAACACACAGGATATTTCAAAACCTGTTGACCAAGAAATAAAATCATGGCTATAACTATATATTTTGCAGTGAAATACAGAAGCATATCATTCCTATGGAGTCATAGCCCACAGTCTTTGGTCTAGGCCCACAATCTCCCAGATACATGAAGCCCTTTATTAGGGTATATGCACAATGCACTAATGCTTACTCCAATCCTAACAGTACCCTTCATCCTCACTAGAGTTTGGGAAGCCCAATGCACAGGTATAGTCAAAATGACAGCATCATTCTCGCAAATCCTAACCCTAACCCTACCCACCATGCTGAATTGACCAAATGCCTCCATTCTTTAGGGAGAGGCAACACCCCACTACCTCTCAACATATTCCGAGCTATACTGCTCACCATTCCTTGGCAAACTGAGGCTGAAAACACAAGAAAATCCACAGTGACACCACTCTCGATGTGAATCTGAAACCTATGCCACCTTTCAACCTTACAGTATGAACCCCACTCTACCTCCATCATACACTCTGCATATTCTTCCTCAGAACCATGCGTCTCACAAGGCAACTGCATCACAAATACACTGGATCGCCAAAACAACCCTTGGACTTGTGTTGTTCAGGATTCTGCCTGGCAGCCTAATCAAAGGGCAAGAGCCTGCAGGTACCTGAGGCCTAACACCCAGGACATTTCAAAACCTGTTGATCAAGAAATAGAATTGTGGCCATTACCATATATTTTGTAGTGAAATACGGTACCTTATCACTCCCACAGAGTGATAAATCCCAGTACTTGGCCTGAGCCCACAATCTCCATGACACATCAAGCCCTATATTAGGGTATAGGCGCAATGCACTAATTCTAACTCCAATTCTGACAGTACCCTTCACCCTCACTATAATTTTTAAAGCCCAATCCACAGGAATAGTCAAAATGACAGTACCATTCTCGCAAATCCTAACCCTAACCCTAGCCACCATGCTGAATTTAGCAAATGCCTCCATTCTGGAGGGAGAGGCACAACTCCACTGGCTCTAAACTTACTCCAAGCTAAACTCCTCACCATTCCTAGGCAAACTGATGTTAATATGCAAGAAAATCCACAGTGACACCACTCTCGATCTGAATCTCAACCCGACCCCGCCTTTCAACCTTACACTCTAAACCCCACTCTACATCCATCATACACTCCGCATGTTCTTCCTCCGCACCATGCCACTGGCAAGACAACTGCATGAGAAATACACTGCAGTCGCCAAAGCAACCCTTGCACTTGTGTTTTTCTAGATTATGACTGGCAGCCTAACCAAATGGCAATATCCTGCAAGTACCTGAGGTCTAACACACAGGATATTTCAAAACCTGTTGATCAAGAAATAGAATCATGGCAATAACTATATATTTTGCAGTGAAATACAGAAGTGTATCATTACTACAGAGTCACAGCTGCCAGTCCTTGGCCTGAGCCCACAATCTCCCTGACACATGAAGCCCTGTATTAGGGTATATGCACAATGCACTAATGCTAAGTCCAATCCCAACAGTACCCTTCATCCTCACTATAGTTTGGGAAGCCCAATCCACAGGAATAGTCAAAATGACACTATCATTCTCACAAATCCTAACCCTAACCCTAGCCACCGTGCTGAATTTACCAAATGCCTCCATGCTTTAGGGTGAGACAACACCCCACTACCTCTCAATGTATTCTGAGCTGTACTCCTCAGTATTCCTTGGCAAACTGAGGCTGAATACGCAAGAAAATCCACAGTGACAACACTCTTGATCTGAATGGAAAACCTACCCCGGCTTTCAACCTTACACTCGAAACCCCACTCTACCACCATCATACACTGCATATTCTGGCTCTGAACCATGCCCCTGACAACACAACTCCATGACAAATACACTGTAATCACCAAAACAACACTTGGACTTTTGTTTTTCTGGATTCTGACTGGCAGCCTAACCAAAGGTCAAGAGCCTGCAGCCCGAAAACCACCCAATCACAATAATTCTATGGCTTCTTAGAATACTAACCCATTCCTCCAAAAAATAACATACATGGGTCACCTGAAAACATCAAGACACTCAACTTGATGCTATCTATCCAGCAAATGCTAACTTTGGCTCTATCAGGAAATGGACACAATGAACCAAATTCCCTCATAGAAGCACTACAAATGCTCCCTCGTGCCTCTCCTAAAGCAAACCCTAACCTGATCGATAGAATTATTCATATGGATAACCAAGATTAAATAAAATGACAGTCTTCCACACCCTTCTCATAATGCTAGCCCTAACCTTCATGCTCACCCTACAGAGGGCTCCCTAAGACCCAGGGGCTTGCTTGCTCAGGAACAATAGCTCAAACCTGAATTTTAATGTTCAACCACATCATTTCAATCCATTTTGAATCCAAAAAGGCAGGTATCTACCCCCCCCCCAGATGTTTCTTGAAACCATTGGCCTTTGACCATTGCACCCTGGGAAATTGAAAAGGAGATCCCCAGATGGCCAGATTACATCAATGAACCCATTCCCTTTCCTCACCTTAACCCTAACCACACAGCCAATGATGAGTATTGACTGAATCTATAAGTTTTTCTTCAACATGTCCCTCTTTTTCTGATTATGGCAAACCTAACGTACCCCGAGGGCACCTGAAGGTACCTGAGGCCTAACACCCAGGACATTTCAAAATCTGTTGATCAAGAAATAGACTCCTGGCCATTACCATATATTTTGCAGTGAAACACAGAAGTGTATCACTCCCACAGAGTCACAACTCCCAGTCCTTGGCCTGAGCCCACAATCTCCCTGACACATGAAGCCCTGTATTAGGGTATATGGACAACGCACTAATGCTAACTCCAATCCCGACAGTACCCTTCATCCTCACTATAGTTTGGGAAGCCCAATCTATAGGAATAGTCAAAATGACAGTATCATTCTCACAAATCCTAACCCTAACCCTAGCCACCGTGCTAAATTTAGCAAATCCCTCCACTCTGGAGAAAGAGGCACAACCCCACTTGCTCTCAACTTACTCCGATCTATACTCCTCACCATTCCGTGGTGAACTGATGCTGAATACGCAAGAAAATCCACAGTGATACCACTCTCAATCTGAATGGAGACCCTACCCCACCTTTCAACCTTACACTCTGAACCCCACTCTACCTCCATCATACACTCTGCATATTCTTCCTCCCAACTGTGCCCCTGACAACACAACTCCATGACAAATACACTGGAATCGCCAAAACAACACTCGGTCTTGTGTTTTTCTGTATTCTGACTGGCAGCCTAACCAAAGGGCAAGAGCCTGCAGCCCGAAAACCCCCAATCAAAATAATTCTATGGCTACTCAGAATACTAACCCAATCGTGCAAAAAATAACACACGTGGGTCACCTTGTGTGTTAACGCCAAGACATCCAACCTGACACTATCTATCCCGCAAAACCTAACTTTGGCTCTACCAGTAAATGTACGAAATGACCCAAATTCCCTCATAGAAGCACTACAAATGCTCCCTCATGCCTATCCTAAAGCAAACCACAACCTGAAGGACAGAATTACTCATACAGATAACCAAGATTAAATAAAATGACAGTCTTCCACACCCTTCTCACAACGCTAGCCCTAACCTCCACTCTCTCCCTACAGAGGGCTCCCTAAGACCCAGGGGCTTGCTTGCTCAGGAACAATAGCTCAAGCCTGAATTTGAATGTTCAAC
>PVIC010028693.1:0-23039 GCA_004025085.1 Thryonomys swinderianus
AGGGGGGGAGGGAGGGAGGGAGGGAGGGAGAGAACCCAGTGAAATAGTACCAGGTTATGATTGGGGCTACACAGAGAATGGAAGATTATTTCTGTAGACTTCTGTGTCTAGGGACACCTGGACTCAGTTACAAGAAGTGGCAGGAAAGAAACCAAAGAAAATTAACCTTCATTGCCTGCTTATTATGCACAACACAGTTCCCTGGGAGATCTACAAATGTCCTCCTTCTTCATTCTTGCAGCAACTCTAAGAGATTGGTGGTATACATCTCTGTTTTGCATGTAACTAGTGGCTCAAAGTGGTGAGGCCACCTGCCTGCACACTAGCAGCTAGAATGGGGACAAAGTGAAGAAAGTGTGTCCCCAAATGACTCCAAAGTCCAGGAAGGATATGGCTTGAATAAGGAAGAAGAAAAGCACAGAACTTAGGCTAACATGACTGGCAGGGCAGGACTTAACCAGAACATCACCAAGGGGGTTCTCCATGAGGTTCTGAAATTCCTGCCATCCTGGCAGCAAACTTTTGGCCTAGATCACTGGCCTGAAGATTCCAAACTGGAATCCTTGCCATTCTAACTGATCCTTGAATGCTTTACAAAATATTTTAGTGATGTGCACATTCAGCTCAACAACTAAGATCTGTCTGAGTCCTTTCAACTCTGCTCTGAACCCTTCCAAATAATTCAGAGTAAGAGCAGCGCAGTTTCCACTTAATGGAATTTCCTGCCTTACTGAGCAGTGTCAGAATTGCTCCATCATGTTTTAAGAAAGCAGGGGAGACAGCTTTTTTTCCGCTTTCTTTAAGAAAAATATAGAACATAATCTTTCAAGTAAATCCTAATTTAAAGCATTTTCAGTCCAAAAGATAATTATTTGGATTGTGTAAACGCTTCGTACGGGTGTAACAGGAATTGTGCACATAGCTATAAAAAATACTTGGCACTGTTACTTTCTTAAAATTGCTGTGTTGTTACCATTTTTATTGAGTTAATTAAAAGACCATAAAAATCAATTCAAACATGTTTGCAAACAGATTTTCGAATTTCATAAATTGTGTGCAGTGGGTAGGCCTATGAAAAGAAAAAGACAGCCCTCCCTCTGGGCAGCATCAGTGTGGTCATTCACTCACTCATCCATCTGGCCAACATCTGCCACCATGGTCCAGCCTGGGGATGGAACCATCAGGGAATCTTCAACGCAGCGAAAGAAGGTATCATTGGCATCAGCAGGTGACAAAGGTTTTCTATAAAGCACTAAATAGTAAATATTTTTGCCTGTGAGGATCACAATACCTCTTGCCAAATATTCAGCTCTGCCATTGTTGTATGACAGCAACATTAAGTGACACAAACTCGTGAGCATGAACATGAACATGGCCAGGTCCTACAAAATTTCACTGATAGACACAAAAATTTGAATTTCATGTACATTCATGTAACATGAAATGTTGTCATTCTTTTTTTTTTTTTCAACCACTTAAAAAATGTAAACACCGCCGGGCATGGTGGCTTACGCCTGTAATCCCAGCACTGGGAGGCAGAGACAGGAGGATTGCTGAGTTCGAGGCTTGCCTGGGCTACACAGTGAGCTCAGGGCCAGCCTGAACTACAAAGCGAGACCCTGTCTCAAAAAAAAAAAAAAAGAAATGTAAACACCATCCTCATCTCAAGGGCCACACCAAAAACAGGAAGTTCAAAGAATCTGATTTCTATCACTAACAGGAAAGGTACCGTCTTATGGTTGACCTGATATCCAGAAAAGATGCTAGGATCCTGCACCACTCACCAGGCTTCTAAATCAACCTAGAAGGGGTCTCTAGTGGGTACAAATGCAGGATTCCTTCCCTCATCTGTTGGCCATCTGACATGTCTGCTCATCACAAAGATGGTTTCTTGCCTGGTTCCGCAGTGGTCTTTGGTGACTTTCCCAGCTCGCCGATGGCCTTGGAAATTTGCTCCAAACTTGATAAGGTAATAATTTTGCTTTCTGTGTTTTGTTTTTATGCAACTAATTTGGGTTACTGAGAAAAAGCCAAGCCAATACTTTTTGATAATGTGAAGAAACGTTAGCCTGGAAATTGAAACTCAGGGATCCAAGTTATAAGCAAAAGGCAATTTTCATGGGCAACTTCTAAATCCATCCAAACAGTGGTCTCAGCAGAAATGAGAAGAACCCCCCATATTAATCCCAGTGCCTTGTCCTGACTTGGGCTCAATGTCAGTCACCAGGCAGCTTGGTTATAATGACAGAAACATAACTTAGTTCATGTGAGTGGCCTTTACTGGGCAAACGTTCAAGCACATTAAGGTTTTAATATAATTATAATTATAGAACATGTTCAACCAATTAACCACAAATATGCTGTTTATCTGAAAGGCGGCCAACACTCTGAAATGCAGTCAAAATAACATTAGGCTGTGGTCCTTAAGCAAAGAATACACACTGAATCAAAAGAGAGATCAGAAGCAAAAGGCCAAAATAAATATTTTATTTGATATTTTATGAATATTTCTTCAAATGCCAGATTAAAATATGTCAACTGCCCATATATTTACTTGATGAAATCAGATTAAATGAGTTCATGACACCGTTGAAAAATACTGTAAACCAAAAAGAGAAAGAGAAAGAGAGAGAATGTATTTTGAAAATCTTGGCTCCTGTAAAACTAGCTAAGTATAATGTAAGATTTTTAAAAATGATAATTAGAACAAATCATATTTTTAATGATATGGAAATTTCTGTGTGCCTTGTATCTTTTCTAGTTATAACCCAGAATAGTTTAAGTAAAATTAAACTTTGTGTTAGCAAGTAAATCACATAAGCCTTCTCATAACTTTCTCGGACTAAAGAATTAAAAAAAGAACCTAGTTGTACAATTTGTGTATATCTAATTTGTACTGCTGTAAAAGCATATTTTGAAAAGTGCTCCCTAAATAATTAAGCTATTCCTTTTACCATACTTCCTATATTACAGAAGTCATTTTCCCACCAAGAATCAATAAGTCATTCTTCACGTCAGTCATTTTTCTCCATTTAACGGAATGGACTAAAGTCCGACACGGCAAGTTACATTACCTTTGAATTATGTGCATAATTTAAAATTCAAAGTACTGTGCTAAGGAGCTTTTTAGACTGACCACTCCACACTCTCTTCATAAATATGGGCCCTCGCAGGCCCTTCTGACAGATTTACCGAACAACAGGAGTTGGAGCTGGAGTCCTCAAGGCTCCAGCCCCACAGGAAAGCCGGCCTCCGTCACAACGCCACAAGAACAATTCTCTTTCAGAGCCTCACAAAGCAAATTGTCATATATCATTCAGCAGGAAACGAAGCTATGTTTTGAGATTTATGGTAAAACTGTTCTCAAGCATCTTGGCTTTAATTACAGACAAACACGTGGGTAGATTATTGACGTATCTCTTTAGGCAGCACCCTGGGTCCCTGCAACACAGTGTCCTTTGTTTGGCCAAATCCAAGGCCTAGGACAAAATTTCAAATGCAGACAATCAGAAGAAGTGTATATAGACACTGTCATTATTTAATTAAGGGCATCAAAAGGGAATAAATATATGTATAGAGAGAGATACATGAAAATCTTTAAATGTGCCAGAGCAGCAATTCCATGTTAAAAGTTTAGTAAAGTTATGATTACAAAGTTGGGCTGAATTCCTGAATTGATGTGTTCTTGATAAAAAACCAAATACAGTGCGCTCAGTCTTCAGGAAAATACAAATAAAGTGATTATGGGAAACGTCAATGACTATTCTTACAACTTGCGACATAATGACTCATCCTGGAGGCTGGTAAAATTGATATAGCACCTAACAAGGTACAGTTTGTTTTTCTTTATATTTCTTCCCAAGAACCAGGTCATCTTAGCTGAAATAACTCACATTTTCACAGCACTACATTTTCAACTACTGTTGCTTTGTTGTTGTTGTTTTAGAAAAAGCAGTAATAAGCTCAATCAGAACTGGAATCTGCACGCACAGGGCTAGGTCTCTACTCCTCCTCCTGTGGACATGCACTCATTTACCTGTATGGAATTATTTTCTGTCCCCTCTCACAGCAGGACAGTGCACTCTTCTTTAGGTAAGTGTTACCACAGACCCCCGAGGTGGACAGCTTCTCAGTCCAACACACTATCAGCTGTTATCCTGTTCCTTCTCACTGCCCTACAGCCCAGTAACTTTTTATTTTTCCATTTTTCATTAGCAAGTAATTCCTGTAACTGTGTACACTGCCCAATAAAGAACAATCATATTAGACTATTCTCCTTCACTAAATCACTTCAGGATCCATTTGTGTGTGGGGGAGTCATAAAAAAATCAACTCTCCTCACCTAGGTTTTATTCTTGCCAACTTGGCATTCTGAAAACAAGTCACTAAAAATGCCGTTTAAAAAATCATTAGCTCTCATGGATTCAACTCTAACATCAGCATGGCCCAAAGCACAGAAGAAACAGACTGGCACAGTTCCGGTGCCAGCCTAGGTGCGGCTTTCCCTTGTAGTGCCCCGGGTGCGCGGCATGACTCCCAGCCACAGCCACCTCCCACTCTGCTCCAGCCTGGCACCCCAACCCTCGCACCACCAGCCGCCAGCACACCTCATGCTCACTGAGAGAACTCCTGAGAACAGCAGAACCTTCCCACTGGGTGTTACTTCTGCGTGGCAACACTCAACAGTCTCAAATTGGAAGACCTCAAGGATAATTTATTTTTTCTTCCTACTCCCAAGGTGATTCTTTTTCTTTTCCTTAAACTTGCTTAGGTTTTCTGCCCCACTCAAAAACTGCAGCAGCCCCCACCTAACAGACACTTGCTTGTAAATCAGACTGCAACAGCAAAGCACAGTCAATAGGCCCAATAAATCTCCACCCTAAGAGGTCAGTTTGAAAGGAAGGAGGTTCCACTATAGGAGCTGACATTTGAGAAGTTTTTCTTTCTAAAGGGATTACACGTGGGAAACTAAAATTTGTAAATATATAGGAGATGTTACAAATGTATCGAGCTTCTCTAAGATGTAAAAAGGATCAGCACAGTTCCCTGGCAAAATCATCCTATAGCAGTATGCATTGTTAATAAAGCAGAAACAAGAAATTCATTCTTCTCAGAGAAAATACCATGCTGTGGACAAGGGTACTATTTCCAAATAAACTGCACTAAAACAACAACCACAACCACCACAACAAAATTAATGCCAACCCAGATCAAACAGCTATATCCTATATTACTTTTACTGCTATGTGGAGATGGCCCTCATCAGAGCTCAGTGGCATACAGCCCATCACTCAGTAACGAATTTCATATATGGATGTGCTGTTTGGAAAAAGTAAACCCATAAATAATTCAACATGCTGTCTCCTTCTGACTGATCATATATTGTTCATGTTTCACATGCCATATTCAATAAAAATTAAAGTGTTTCCTTTTTTCATTTAAAAACCTCAAGCCTTAATTAGAGGTGACCACACAAAGTGTTTTGAGTGGTGTAGACAGTCAAAAAAATATTGCTTAAATTAAGTGCTGAAAAATATTCATTAGGAAGGACTAATATAAAAAAACAGAGATGCAAATGAAAACAACATTGAGATTCCACCTCACTCCACAAAGAATGGCTGCGATCACAAAGTCAACCAACGATAAAGGCTGGCGTGGCTGTGGGGAGAAAGGAACCTTCTACACTGTTGGTGGGATTGCAGACTTGTACAACCATTGTGAAGATCTGTATGGAGATTTCTCAGAAAACTAGGACTATGGGTCCCATTTGACCCTGCTATACCCCTGCTAGGAATATACCCAAAAGAATTTAAAAACTCACATTGGAAAGACAGATGTACACCCTTGTTCATAGCAGCTCAGTTCGTGATAGCTCAATCTTGGAAACAACCCCAATGTCCATCAACTGGAGAGTAGATAAAGAAGATGTGGTTTTTTTACAAAATGGAGTATTACTCTGCCATAAAGAATGACAAGATCAATCCATTTAGGTGCAAATGGAGACATCTGGAGGATATACTAATAAGTGAAATCAATAGATCACAGATAGACAATATCCGGATCTTCTCTTTGGCAAGAACACCTGTAGATGCAAATGAGTTCTAGAAAGTAGAACAGCTTTTATAGAGTGGAATATTTCTATAGGAAACTTGGTGTGGGAATGTGATCAGGGGAAGGAATAAATATGATACAGAAAGAAAATAAAAGAGCATGTATAAAGGGGGGAGGAGGGGGGAGTGGGTAGGGATATGGGTAAAAATGAGAATTAACTTGTGGCATATACTGGTACAAATTTCCCAATGTTATATGTGATTTTGAGATGTATATAAATTGTACCAATAAAGAATTCAATTTAGAAAATAAATAAAAAATAAAAAATACTTCAAAAAAAAAAAGGTTAGTTAAGTCTTAAGGAAATATTTGTCTTCAATGATGTCTCCAAATCTGCTTCATTATAAAAATCTGAATTAAGTAACGAAGAACAGGAAAGAGTTTCAGCTCAAATTTGGGAAGAGAAAATATGCACTGGTTTCTTTGGATAAGCACAATAAAAGAGGTCACTACTAAAATTCTTTATCTCCGATGCTTTTCATGTATAATTATTAACTAATCTTTAAAATCTTTTTTTTAAAAAATAGTTAAAAAGCTAGTCCAATGAAATTCTCAAAAAATACTTGACACTTCTGCTTAAACTTCTGCTTTGACTTCATAAATCAAAACCAGAGGAGACGGTTCTTTTGTGAGGTCTCTGGGCTTTTCCCTGGATTTTAATTGATCCTTTCCCTTGCTAAGCCACTGTTGTGCTGTAGACATAGAACAGAACATAAACTGAGAATCATGTGACATCAAAAAATGACAGCATATACTAATCTCATTTGATGTTGGCAACACAATTCCTTCTGAGCAAAGAGCAACACAATTCCTTCTGGCCTATAGTGGGTCAAAGTTACAATAACTTTCTGGCTCTGGAAAAAGAGTTTTCTGTTTGACAAAACTCAAAAGGTTAAGGACAAAGTTGATACATACCTGGCTAAAGATCTTTACCAAACATACCAGTATATTAAGGAGAGTAATGTATGGCTTAGATATACAGTTTTGAAAGAAAAAATAAAAACAGAAAACCTAAGGTTTCAATAGCATCAGGTATTATTCACTGGAGTGGAGTCATTTTTTTTTTCTTTTACTTCCTTACAGAGTCTCTGGTCAGTTCTGACATGTTTCCATATTTCATGTTCTTTTTCTAAATGCTGAGACCAGATTTACATTATGTTCTATTATATCACTAACAGAGATGGCAAATTCCCTTCTTGTTATGGGGGAGAAAAGTCAGAGAATGATCCCTGCAGGGCAGGACCACGCCACAAAAAATGGGTTCCTAGAAGAGCAAGGAGCTACAAAATAAAGCTGACTTTCTAACAGATAGAAAGAGACAGATAGACAAACACCGACCCATAAAATTCATCTGAAATGGGTCAGAGATTTAGGTCAGTGGTTCCAGCACCTGCCTAACAAGCGCAAGGTCACTGGTTCAATCCCCAGTAACCACATACAAAAATACCGGGCGTAGTCGCTCAGACCCACCATCAAACAGTACCAAGTACTATAATGCCATGTGTGGTGGCTCACGCCTGTAATCCCAGTACTCGGGAGGCAGAAGCAGGATTACTCAGTTCAAGGTTTGCCTGAGCTACATAGTGAGCTCCAGGCCAACCTGAACTACAAATCAAAACCCTGTCTCAAAAATAAATAAATAAAATAAAGTAAAATAAATAAATCATCTTAAAATCTGGACATTTTCTAACATAAAGAATAAATTAAGAATATGACTAATATACCTTAGGATAAAATAGGTACAAACATTTTAAATTTTACTGTGACACTCACCTACTTATATTTATGATGCTCTAATTGGAGCCAGATATAAAATTAAGAAGAGTCTACTGCATTAATTTTTTTTAATTTTTATTCTTATTGTTGCTGTTTCCATTTAGCTTTAAAGGCCTGGTCAAACACACTGCTTATAAACCACACCAAAAGCACATCAATTAAAACTAGTTATGTTTCTTTATTTAGGAAAAAAGACTCAAGTTCTAGAATCTAACAATCACATTTTACTTAATTACAAAGACATAAAGTACTATTTTTCTGTATACACAAGAGACAATTTTATTGCATGTTAAGTTTTCACTGAATCACAATATTATTAAGCTTTAAATCAGAGGACTGGTTCCTTCAGCTAAGTCTAACAACCCTGGAAAGTAAAAAGGGGAAAAAACACCTCATCTGGGGCTGTAATATTTGCTGAAAAAAATCTACTTCAAAACATTAATCAAATTTTTCGCCTACTGGGCAGCCATATGGTACAGCAGCATGTGAATCTCACAAACTTGCTGATCTCCTGTAACTGGGTGCAATTAATTACGCTGGCTGCATCCATCTCTTGGATTTTCGCCTTGTGAAAAAAAGTATTTATTGCAACAGCTTTTACAAAACAAGGGAATGAAAATCACAATTGATTAATGAGCTGAATGGAAATATTTCCGTTAGCAGATTTTTAAAATGAATAAGAATTAATACCATGGATGGAAATGAACACACGTCGAGCTCTCCTTGTATATCTGGACCCCCCAAAAGGTCCAGACGAGTGGTAGAGATGGTGCTGGGAGCTCTAACATGCATAATTCACTAGCAGGCTTTAGATCGCAAGTAATAAAGTCTTAAACTGGTGAAGTAATAAAGAGGTTGGCTTTACAAGATACTATCCTGGGAGACAAAAAGCTTGTTCTTTGATTTGAAAACACAGATATTAAATACTCAGTGGGTGAGGAACATTACAGGCCTGACAAAGAAGAGAACAGAAGAGCTCTTAGAAGTAGGCAATCTACTTTGTCCTTAGCTATTTAGGCCTAAAGACTGCTGCACATATGGTCCGATTATGATTTTAGGACCCCTCTATAAAACTAAGCAACCATCCAAAAGAAAGTCAGAATGGTATTCCTGTACTTACCTGCTACCTAGAGGGACAAACGTGACATAATTGCAACATTTTTTCCCATCTGTAGCCATCATGTATCTGACTTTTCTCAACAGTCCAAACACTGGTTTTTCACAGAGCTTGATTTTTGATATTCTCAAGGGTCTTGAGGGTCCTGACCTCTCACTTGCTGGGGAAGTAAAGGACCCAACCCCTAAAGGAGCAGTTACATTTTGCCCAATTCCCAGAACTGCCCTCTGGGTTTAAAACCAGTCAAGCTAGCCAAATGATAGTGACATCATTTTTTCAGCATTCTTATTTTAGGTAGATTAATCTATTTTCTCTAAATAGAGAGCAGAAAGGACTGGTTCTGACATCTTGCCAGTTTTTTAAAAAACTAAATACTGGGGCCGGAGGGTTAGCTCAGTGGTTCCGGCGCCTGCCTCGCAAGCGCAAGGACCTGAGTTCGATCCCCGATAACCACATATAATGCTGGGCGTGGAGACACGCCCACCAACAATCAACACCGCATACCACAATGCCGGAGGTGGTGGCTCACGCCTGTCATCCCAGCACTCGGGAGGCAGAGACAGGAGGATTGCTGAGTTCGAGGTTTGCCTGGGCACCATAGTGAGCTCAGGGCCAGCCTGAACTACAACGCGAGACCCTGTCTCAAAAAGCAAAGAAAAGAAAAAAAAAAAAAACTAAATACTGGAGCGAAGATTGAGCTCAGTGGTTCTAGCCCTGCCTAGCAAGTACAAGGTCCTGAGTTTGATCCCTAGTAACCACATACGACAATACCACACGTAGTAATTCACCCCTACCAGCAATCAGTACCACACACTACAATGCTGGGTGTAGTGGCTCCATCGTAATCCCAGCACATGGAAGGCAGAGACAGGAGGATTGCTAAATTCAAGGCTTGCCTGGGCTACACAGTGAGCTCAAGGCCAGTCTGAACTACAAAGCGAGGCCCTGTCTCAAAAACAACAACAACAACAACAACAAAACTAAATACTAAAAATCAGTGAAAGAAACACACAGGTCTGAAAGATCAAATACTGCATCACTCTGAGACCAGTAAAGGAAAATGCTATTAGAACTAGCCTTTGTAATTCAAGGAGTACATTAGCCTTTCTCTCTGCTATGTCTACTATACCTAAATGTTTCCCAGGAAATTCTGCAAAGGGCTTTGTTCATGAGGGTTCACCAATATTTTCTTAATTCTTACAAGAGTATATGTGGCCAAAGTGCTTATTTCTGTGCTAGTCTTACTTGTTTAATTCAGAGAAGATAAAAATCTTCCCAAATCAATCCTAAAGGCTAAAGGTGCCCAGGTAAACAGTAAAGACAATATAAAACAAAAGTTCATTAAATCGTATTTTGAATGGCTGTATTTCATCTCAACTCTTCATATTGAGGGTCTATGTTTCTGTTAACATATAAGTTCAGGAGTATTTTTTGTAAAGGACTAAAGGTAGCTTTCTCTGTTTCAAAGTTGTGGATATATCCACCCAGGTGGGCAAGAGATGCAGGTCAGCTCTGATGGTCCAGAAAGAATGATGCTGAAAAATTTTACCAGAATCATTCCAATTGAGAACAGAGCTACTTTATAATCAAAGAAGACACAGTTTTGAGGAAACCACCAAGCAGTGAAAAGTAGGACGTGGTTGTCAAGAAAAATTTCAAGGCTTCTAGACAAGTAAAAAAAAAATCTAATGCGAAGTGGGTCATCCAACTCCTGAAAGCAGTGACCTTACAACATACACCACACCCACCACCATCTCCCAGATGATCTCCAAACCCCTCCTATATGCAAGGGTTGTTGGCTTAAAAGTTTAAAGAGCTAACAAAATGTTTTAACGAGATACAAATCTCAGAGATCATTAATCAATATGTTCAATGTTATTTGTGATAATTTATCATGACATGATATTAATGGGTTACTGTACCCTTCAGAGGTGAGATTAATGCAAATGAGCCGCCACAATTAACTTTACTGCTCCCAACTCACAGGAATGGACAGATGATTATAAATGACAACTATATGTCAATTACAATATCCAATAAAGTGAAGCTTAGAGAACAATCCATCTCCTTTTATTGCTCTTCCTTGACGTAGCTGAATTTAGCTCAACCCTCTGTTGTCACTATGTAACTATTGTTTAGGGGAGGGCAAGGGGCTTTTCTTTTTTAATTTTCCCAGTAACTTAAAAATGGCTTCAAAAGGTCTGTGTAAATACATTTTCCAAAGGAGAAGAGCCACAGGAAACTAAGAATGAGTGCCACATTCATTCTGAGCATGTTAAAGAAAACTGTATCTATTTTCAAAGTCTAGCAGCAAGGCCGGCAAGGAAATAGCCTACCCAGCTATATATAATATATTTACTCAATTAAAAAAGGAAGACATTATTAGCACAACCTCCTGAAAAGCCTTGAGTTTCACTAAACAAAAGTTATTTGAGGATCACTCTGTTGAAGTAAATGGGGCAGAGGATAAAGCACAAGTATGAGGTCAAGGGCAGGAGGAAAGGTTTGATGTCACCTTGGACACCTGCCCTCACGGAAGGCACTGAATATCCATATGTGGGTCCTCTTCTAGCAGCATGTGTCTGCATCTGCGTCATCTCTCTGTACACAGATGAAGTGTTTTTTCCAGAAGGTCTGGCTGGTGGAGATGAGAGAGCATTGTTCTGATTCCCCTTATCCCAGATCCTTTCCCTTGGCAGACCTTCCCAGTACTTTTGAGTATAAGTGGGTAACTCACAGCAACCTCTCGTTACTGCCCTAGACACCACAACCATGGCTCCCACTTCTCTAGTAGATGCCAGTCATCAGCTGGTCACTGCCAGTCATCAGCCACGTTCCTGTCTCAAGCAGGACCAGTTCTGCGGCACAGTCCACACTCTGGAACTCCCCACAGGATCTGGCTGAAGCTGGTCTTTGGCTAAAGCTGCATTCTTACTGGAAATATCTACCCTCTTAGCTCTGCAGTGCTAAAAAAAACAGCAAGTCCCCACCTCCAACACTAAATCACTTGAATGCAAAATTTCATTGAGCACTTCTTCTAGGG
Organism: Thryonomys swinderianus; assembly: GCA_004025085.1. Classification (NCBI taxonomy): domain Eukaryota; kingdom Metazoa; phylum Chordata; class Mammalia; order Rodentia; family Thryonomyidae; genus Thryonomys; species Thryonomys swinderianus. The sequence goes on from PVIC010028693.1 coordinate 12,048, forward strand.
AACACAACACTACCTAGGGCAGGTATCAAAGACATGGAAACAGAAAGACTTTGTGAAGTGCAGCTTGTGAAGAGACCTGTGCTCTGCAGACCAATGGAAAGAGCCCATCCAACACCCTTTCTGATGATTCCTTATTTCTTCTGAAAAACAACACTCTAATTTTAAATCTTAAGAAAGGTGTGGTGGGTACAGAAAGTTATGGAATTTTTGGTTAAGATGTTTTCCCCCATGCTTCCAAGTGCTAAAATGGACCTCATTTTTCATCTAGGGACCTGAGCCACTCTGTCTCTGTGTAGAGGCCCAACCACTAAGTTCCAGCCTATGCTGAAAATTCCATCCTGAGGCCATGACTGACTCAAGGGAGTTGTCTGCAACAAACAAGACAAATCTCGGCTCTTTCTTTGGCTTCTGTGATAGGGACAATGTACAAAACATTTTCCTGTTGCTAGAATTCATTAAGACAGGAAAGTATGGGTCCCAGTGGCAAGCCTGAACCCCACTCTAACAATATTCTCTTTGAAGAATATAACATACAAGACATAAATAACACCAACAGATTACATAAAAATGAGACCTGGATGACCCAGTGAAGAAGCTGGCAAGCTACAACATCTAGGCTGAACATGGATGGCTGCCCTAAGCTCCTGTAAAGCTAAAACCCCTTTATATTTTTAAGTGGTTGGGAAGGGAAAGAAGAACACTATTTTGTGACACACAAGAAGTAATATGAAATTCAAATTCTACATCCATGCATTAAAGTTTCACTGGCACACAGCCACACCCTCTGCTTCACCTACTGCTGATGGCAACTGTACAAATAAGGGTTGAGTGCAATAGTGACAGAGAAGGCATGGCCCACAGTGACAGACATACTTCTCATCTGCCCCTCTCCAGAACCTGTGCTGGCCCATGCACAGGGCTCAGTAGGTTGGGAACCAATGGTGACCTTTACTGATTTAGCTAGTTTGAATTTTTCATGCGCAGGAGAAAACCCCTGAGAAGGAAATGAAGATCTAGGTCTCTCCCTGTCACCTTCTCTACACCCCTCTCACCTTTCAGGCCACTGGGATCCTGTAGATTATGAATCACAGGACAACTGACCAGTTGCTTCTCTTACCTGATCCTATCATGTTATCACTTCATTCTTTCAACGTCAAAATTTATGGGTATGTGAATCTTAAAACATATCAAATATATATCATGTCTATCATTCCAATTATTGTTCTAAATAGCACTACATAATATCCATCACCATAACTGATAAGCAATTCTCTGCCAATCAGTAAAAGATACAGTGACCAAAAGTAAGGAAACAAACTTAAAGAAATAATAACTTGTACCTAGAGCCAGGCATAGTAGTGCACACCTGTAATCCCAGCACTCCAGAACAGTGGGATCACTGTGAGTTCAAGACCAGTATGGGCTATGCAGTGAGGTCAAGGATAGCCTATGCTGTGTGACAAGACCTGTCCCAAAAAATGAGCAAGTAATAACCTACATCTGAAAAATACATTTAATTTAAGGGCAAATTCCACCACTGCTGCACTGTTCTTCCAGCTGGACAGAAGGGGACAGAACACAGTATACCTGATCCATCAAACTCCACAAGTGCCCCAAAAGAACATGATATGCCTTTGATGAATTTTATAGGGGCTCAGACAAAGAGAAACCAATCCATTTGCTTCATTTTTATTTCCTTTTTTCTATTAGGAGATGGAAAGTTCTAGTTTTCTTCTGCATTCATTTAGGTCCTGGGACTGGGCAGCCATTATCAGGAACACAGACCCAGGCCAGGCTGGGTGGGAAGACCATCGAGAAGGGTGGGAAGAAGGAGGCGGGTTCTTCCTTCTAAGAAGACTCACAGGTACCTGACTCATATGTCAACAGTGCTAAGACAGCTGCTGTTCCTCACTGTAATGGAACAGCTACATTAGATTCAAATAGCTCCTTTACATTGCCCATAGCTTCTCCTGGCACAGGGTGGAAACTGGCAAGAGCTTTCTGGAGAAATAACTGCCAGCAGCAGGGACATTTTCTGGAGGGAATAAAAGCTTCCACTTAGCACTTTACTCACTCTTTTTGGAAACACCCAGTCGCAAATGAATCTCACAAACTGAAGAAATTGAAATTGATTTCTTAGGATAATAATTAACCTCAGAAAATAACTACGAAAGGTTGCTTATTAATTATTTTTTGTAATATACTTTGGGAATATTTCTTTTTTTCATGGCAGAGAGAGACAAAAGCAGACACATTTTATGATCATATAAAATGTTATTGGATTCATATTTTATTGGAGAATGAAATTCAATTTGCAAAATGCTCAATACAAGATGAGTGACTCCTCCAACTTAAATAGCTCTTTTTAAAACAACATAGCCTTCCTTTCCTCACACTTAAGTGTTGTACAGATTTTAATATATTATCACTGTATCAGTCTTCTATGATTTTTTTTCCTTTTCAAAAAGAGGTGTTTTCATCTGAATGGCAATTAGCAGTGAACTCTAGCTACACTCTTATTCTTCTGTGAGAATGGAAGGCATTATTACCAAAAGACTTGTCACTATTCAAAGTCTGGAAAAGAAAGGAGAGGTAGCATCCCTTAGATACTACTACGAAGACAAACTATTAATGTGCAAACAAACATATAGATATAGGCCTAGACACAGGTATATAAATATATATTACATCCACACATGCTTTGAGAGGACTCTGTTTCCCTTACTCACCTGAAAAGTCCTACAGCCTAACTACAAGTTAACCAAGGTCAAATCATGGTAACAACAGACATTTCTCCAAATACTATACTAAATCTATGGAAGTAAAACTTAAAACATAAATGGACTGCAATACGACCTCCAAAGAAGATGCAATCAATAAAATTATTCAAGCAGCTTTATTTTTTAGTTCTTTTAGAGACTGAAATTTTTTTCTTCTTTACAAAATTTTTCTGTGTAATATGGCCATGCAAAAATTTGATTCTGCTCAAACTATTCTGCACAATTACTCCTGTAACATTTATTCCATAAGAAATTCTGTCCAAATTTTGATTCTAGTGTCACAGAATGGCACATTGTTTCTTTTTTTTAGGAGACAAACAAACAATAACAACAAAACAGTTTTACCAAATCCAGATATAAGAACAACACAGAACTGTTTCTTGAGACATTTCAAATATAAGTTTTTGCTAATTAATTAACAAATTCAAGCTGGTTAAATGAAACCCTCTTCCAACACCTCCTATTTAATTGCAGCTTGGCACCAACAAATATATATCAAAATTATAGTATTTCCCCTGACAGGAAGCTCCTTCCTTGCACACACTATTATGACTCTCTGCAGAGGAAGCCAGAATTGCTGACAACCTTGAACACTGCTGCAACAATATTACTATACTTGGCAGAGAAGTACCCTTGCGGCAAGAGAAAAGCTGTAATTTTGACTGTCACTTCACATTACACTAGATATTATTTCACTGTATACACATGCACACACTCACAAACTCTTAATAGACTACAGTTTTCGTGCTGCCTGCCTTTCCAATATAAATGGCAACATAATATGAGTGAACCGCCAATGGGATCCTGCCGAGAAACAAATGTTTTACATTATGGAAGCATTGTTGGAGGACGCCTTTTAAGGGATATTTCATTCCTTTGTCCTCATTCACACCATTAAGACCCCAGCATTGACTTCATGAGCTAATCACTTTGGAGATCAAAAAAACAAACTTTTTAAAAAAGAATCCCTAAGGACGGTGAAGTTATCATGAACAAAGTTTATTCTTGAAATTTCCCTAAGGGGAGACTTAGGAAAGGTCTGAGAAATGTTAGCATTTTGGATATGCTTCAAATCTGACGCCTGATCTGTAGCATTTCCAGATTTTAAAAAGTATTCTTTCCACACACTTACTTTGCTTTTCTGACCACTCCGGGGAGTTTGTTAACATGCACTGACCACTGGCCATGTGACCACCAAACCAAATCTGGCAAAGATGCCAGAGCCCAGTAAATCCCTCAAAACCCTCACCCCATCCCTGCCAGGGAGCAAGCAGCACTGTCTCTGCCGAGAACCACACACAACATATGCTTCCTTCTTACTCAGCTCACGCGGAAGCAGATTGGGCCAGGTACCCTGCTGTGCCCTTTCCCCCCCAGCTTTGATTTACAAGATGGTGTGTTAATATGCCCTGCATTCGTCCCAGGCAAGGAGTTCTGTGATGTCAGTGGGAGTTTCAAGTTGGAGCTCTCAGGGATCCAGAGAGCAGGTCAGACAGATGAATACACAGGTGAAGGAGCCTGTGACCTGCCCCAAGGACAGAGCCCAGAAATGACAAGGCCAAGAAAGAGGTGCTCAAATCACCTGTTAGCTAACAAGGACCTCCCATGCCCAGCATGAAATCCAAGAATGCAGGGAAAACGAGGCTGATGAATTCAAACCGCAGCCTCTCTCTCCACTTACTCCTATCCTTTTTTTTTCTTCTCCTTTTGCAAATTACTACTTCCAAACATTTAAATGAGATTTGAACTTGTTTTACTGAATCAAGAGAAAGCAACAGCAAACTTCTGTCTTCATCCTCAGTCAGGAGAATGTATCCAAAACTTCACCGGGTCTGCTGACCACACCGAATTTAACAAGGTTCGCAAATGAACTAGAGTAAGTTTCCCACAGTGACACATTAATAATAAGTTCCTTATCCCATCTATCCCAAGCCATGAATATGTAATGTTATAAAATGAGTCCTTTTCACACAACAGAACCTCAGACGTGAATAAATAAAAACTATCCATCACGAACCTGTGAAAAATTAATGAGGGTTCGGAGATAGGAGGAAAAATGGGGACTGAGAAGAGATGGCCCAGTTCATAAAAGCCTCCCTAAGTTCAGATAGTAAATATCTTCGCTCCCATCCTCTGCCCAATATCCAGGTAAGGATGTAAAGTAACAGATTTTATTTTTAATGTACTAAAAGCTACTCATGATCTGAAAGTGGCAATTCTAACAGGACGTGGAGAGATCACAGACACAGGGTCTTGACATACAAATATGCTAAACGTAGCCCAAGATGGGCTAGAAAGCTGCAGTTGATTCACTTAATTATTTATAACTCATAACCAGCTTGCTTCCAGAAGGATTAAAGGAAAGGCTGTTCACAGTGGTTAGGAGAAAAATCAGAAGAGCAGGGTTGCTGGGGACCAGAAAGCCCTTCTTTGCCCCCTTTCCTTGTTAGTACTACAGACACACAGAGCGTAAGCAGTGTTATCAATACTGCTTGCTGAGTGCCTGCTCTGTACAGCACTACCCTAGAGCTACCTCTAAACAAGCATAATTCAGCTCTCACCCATTGCTGTTCCATTTGACAAAGAGGGAAACTAAGGCTGGAAGGAGCCAACTGAGTCATCTCAAGTCTGGCAGCCAAAGAAAAAGGTTAGCTAGTGCCCTACCGCTGCCCACCTCTGTCCACGACCACTCATGACACTCAGTGGACAGTAGAACAGGTGTGAAACACTAGGGAGTGATGGGAGTAAGGAGGCCTGGGACTTCTGCTGTGCCATGAAGCCAGGGGCTGCTCCTGGGAAGCATGGAGGCAATGTCACCATGTATCTGGTTTCCTGAAACCAAAACTCCAGGTTTCTCAAATGAACTCTTTCTACTTAAAACAGAGTACTGGACCAAATAGTACTTTTGTACACAGAATTCTACCCTGCCAACCTTACACTCTTTTCTCCTATTACACTAAAGTATCCACAAGGGCAAAAGCAAACACCAGTGAAGACATTTTCTCCACCCTCAAAGGACCCAATGCAATGCTCAATAGAAGGTGTAAGCTCAATCAACTTATACCATGGCTTCAGACCTATACACAGAAGTAAGGAAATAAAACCAAAAACAGGTCAGGGAGGAGTACAAGGATTCCACACCCCTACTGACAATTTTATTTTTAATCCTTGTAGGACATTTACAAAGTGCTCTCTGGGACTCTATCAGCTATTGAGGAAAAAAAGCATTTTTTAAAAAAATTTATCTTTGGGCCGGAGATTTAGCTCAGTGGTTCCAACGCCTGCCTCACAAGGGCAAGGCCCTGAGTTCGATCCTGCTAACCACATACAATGCTGGGTGTGGTGACTCACACCCACCAGCCATCAATAACACATACCACAGGGCCGGGCATGGTGGCTCACGCCTGTAATCCCAGCACTCAGGAGGCAGAGACAGGAGGATTGCTGAGTTCCAGGCTTGCCTGGGCTACATAGTAAACTCAGGGCAGCCTGAACTACAAAGTGAAACCCTGTCTCAAAAAAAAAAAAAAAGAAAAAGAAAAAAATTTCTCTTCTTCCCAAAGGGAAAACCAAGAAAAGCCAAATCTAGAGCAGCATCTTGAGGTGGTCCCACTGCACAGGGATTAAAAGCAGCAGCGAACATGATCCGGGAGGATACGAAGACTGACCTCAGCACAGAGGACTGAGCTACAGAATAGCAGCCCTTGGACTCAGAGGCCACAGGACCCCAAGCCATACTCTGATAGGCCTTGCTAAGCACTGTCTGTGTCCCCTTCACAAAAAGAGATCCAGACCAGATGAAGTCATGCATAGCAGCCTGACACAGAGAAGGGACAGGTCCAGTAAGATACAGACTACCAGGCTGGAGGATTAGCTCAGTGGTTCGGGCGCCTGCCTCACAAGCACAAGGTCCTGAGTTCGATCCCCAGAAACCACATACAATGCTGGCTGGGCATGGAGACTCACGCCCACCAACAATCAATACCACATACCACAGTGCTGGGTATAGTGGCTCATGCGTGTAATCTCAGCACTCGGGAGGCAGAGACAAGAGGATTGCTGAGTTCAAAGCTTGCCTGGGCTACATAGTGAGCTCAGAGCCAGCCCGAACTACAAAGTCAGAACCTGTCTCAAAAAAAAAAAAAAAAATGATACAGACTACCCAGAGGCCCAGGTTTTCTAACCTCTGGCCTCAGATTTCTACATGACTCACCATATCTACCAAAAGAGGGGAACCCAACATGAATTCTTACCTCATAAACTTTACAAACCAGTGAGGAATCAAGGTGAGCTCAGCTCTTACTTTAAAATCCTTTTGTATCAAGTGATAATACCATCAAAAACAATTTTTTTTTTGAGACAGGGTCTCGCTTTGTAGTTTAGGCTGGCTCTGAGCTCATTATGTAGCCCAGGCAAGCCTCGAACTCAGCAATCCTCCTGCCTCTCTGCCTCCCACATGCTGGGATTGCAGGCGTGAGCCACCACGCACGGCAATTTTAAAAGTTTTTAGACAGTTGGGAAGGGCAGTGATAACTCCCAGTGGGTCAATTATTTTATTTTATTTTATTATTTTTTTAAATTTATTTTTATTTTTTAATTTTTGAGATAGGCTCTCACTCTGAGTTCAGGCTAGCCCTGAGCTCACTATGTAGCCCAGGCAAACCAATTCAGCAATCCTCCTGTCTCTACCTCCCATGTGCTGGGATTACAGGTGTGAGACACCACACCCAGCACTATGGTATGTGGTACTGATGGCTGGTGGATGTGAGCCACCACACCCAGTATTGTTATATGTGATTACCTGAGATCGAACCCCAGACCTTGCACTTGCTAGGCAGGTGCTGGAACCACTGAGCTAAATCTCTAGCCCTCAACAGGTGAAATCTTAATAAGCAGTGGACTTTGGTGTGTCAAAAGGAGTCAGACAGGAAGGCTGGAGGATGAGGCATGGCATCGGGAAGTCCATGTGGGCAAAAGACAGTGGAAATAGAAAAGCAGTGTGCAGACTCTGGACATAAGATGTGAACCCAGTCCATCCTCATTATGGGTAACAATGGGAAAAAATCTGCTGGAGTTTCAGGTGTGGACTTGTTTATAATTTGGAAATAGGTGAGCAATTTTAAGAGAAAGATGAATCTGGATTCTCTAGTTCAAATCTGCTCATATAATTGTGCCTGGTAGATCTCACCCTGTCCACATCTGAAGTGCAATATCAAAATCCATATACCAATGGATTCCTTCTCTTGAATGTCCTAGATACCCTACAGGCATCCTAGATTTGGCGTGGCTAAAACCAACCCCTCATCTCTCTACCAGGTGTACTTCCCTCTCACATCCTTTCTTCAGAGACAGTTCTAGTCACCCTCCACTGTCTGCCCAGAATCCCCAAGTTAGCCCTTCATCCTTCCTTCTCCATGCCTTCCACCTATAGCCACTGATCAACTGACTCTGCCTCTGTAGCATCTCTCACAACTGTCGCCTACTCTCTGTACTCTTGACAACCACACTCACTCAAGACCTCAACATTTCCTGCCTGGGTGACTGGAATAATCCCCTCACAGTTCTCTGCATTCTCCTTTCTCACTTGGCTGCAATAACAGCCTCCAAAAAAACAGTTTGATTTTTTTAACAGAGGGAAGGGGAGGGTATATAAAAAGAATTAAGATGTGTTATGAACACAGCAACTCCTCGTCATGAATATAATCATTATGTTTTATAAACATGTAGTAATAAAAATAAAAACTTCTCTAAATTCTTCCTATGGCTTCCTATGGTGTGGACTTAATGTTTATTCAATGAACAGGCTCTTCCAATACATGCAAGAAAAGTGCAAGGTTCAGAATTAGGGGATTGGAAATGAAGGAGGAGTGAATGAAAAGAGTTGACCATAAAAAAGCAACTTGTGAGGTCAGGAGTGGAGGTGCACACCTGTCTGTAATCCCAGCACTTGGGAGGTTGGGGTAGGAGGATTACCAGGAGTTCAAGGCCAGCCTAGACTACACAGTGAGTTCATGAACAGCCTAAACTACAAAGTGAGACCTTGTATCGAAAAAAAAAAAAAAAAGCAATTTGTATGCAATGAGTAACCATTAGTTGTTAATATCCTGATATTATGTAGGTCTCTGGGCAACAGACCCAGTACAGTCATCCTTGGGAAGATGCCGGAAATACAGTGACATCCAGGACCAGCTGAGAGCTAGGCTAGCTGACCACTAGCAAAGCACCACGAGGGAGCTCACACAACACCACTAGGAGCAGAAGAACCAGCCAGCTGAGCCCTGCTGGGACTCCTAATTCACACAGATCACAAAATAAATGAACTAGTTGCTAGTTGCTACTTTAAATTTCTAAGTTATGGGGTAGCTTATCATGCAACAGCTGATAAATCAAAACACTTTCATTCTGCAGATGAGCTGTCCATGCCTGCAAGAGGTTGCCTGATGTGTCCACAGTCCCCTGGCTGATAAGGTGTATAGCCTGGGCTGCACCTTTGCAATAATAATCCCTGGATGCACCTTGAGACCATAGTGGTAAGTGAAAAAAATGACAGATGCAAGCTTAAATATCACATGATTTATCTTTTATGAGAAACCCAAAGAACAGAGAACAAAATAAGAAATAGGAAGAGAGATTTTTGCAAATAGGAAGGGACTAAAGAGATAATGGGAGGGAGAAGAGGGGGAAGGGAAGGGAATATAAAAAGAATTAAAATGTGTTAAGAACACAGCAACTCCTCGTCATGAATATAATCATTATGTTTTATAAACATGTAGTAATAAAAATAAAAATTAAATCAATCAGTAGACTTCTTGCAAAAACAAAGCCAGACAGAACAGGTAGAACTAAATTCCCCATACCCTTTGGGCCATGCTAGGAATATACCCAAAGGAATTAAAAGAATCATATTGTAAAGTCATATGTACACCCATGTAAATAGCAGCTCAATTTGTGATAGCACAATCTTGGAAACAACCCAGATGTCCAACAACTACAGACTGCATAAAGAAGATCTTTTTTTTTAATGAACTATTACTTTGCCATAAAGAATGACCAATTTCATTCATGTATGTGCAAATGGATATACCTTGAGGACACACTAATAAGTCAAATAAACAGATCACACATATGTAAATACTGTACCTTTTCTCTGGTATGAGAACCTGTAGATATAAATGAGTTTTAGAATGTATGATAGATTTTGTAAAATAGGAAATATTCAAAGGGAATGTGGTGGGGGAATGTCATGAGGGGAAAGAACAAATATGATTCAGAAAGAAAAAGAATAGCATGTATATAAGGGAAAGGAGGTTATGGGTGCATAGGGATATAGGTAAAAATGAGAATTAACTTCTGTCATATACTGGTACAAATTCCCCAGTGTTGAGTGTGATTGTGAACTGTATATAAAATGTACCAAAAAATTCAATTAAAAAAAATTCTTCCCTCATCTCACAGGACTTATTCATTAGATATAGGTAAGCATGGGTGTTGCTAAAGCTCCTTCTCTACCATCCATCCACCAACGGTGCTCTCTGAGCAAAGTCCCACATGACTATGCTCACTGCTGGAGAAGCTAACCTCGAAAAGGAGCAGGAAGTAAAGAAAAACCCAAGGACAGTGATAATCTCCTCCTCAAAGACTATCCTCAAAAAAATCAATTAAATCTTAGATCCTATCAGGACAATTTTAAAAAAGAAATCCCGGAGTATTACTCTGCCATAAAGAATGATAAGATCGATCCATTTAGGTGCAAATGGAGATACCTGGAGGATATACTAATAAGTGAAATCAACAGATCACAGATAGACAAATTCCGGATCTTCTCTTTGGCATGAACACCTGTAGATGCAAACGAGCTCTAGAAAGTATGACAGCTCTTATAGAGTGGGAAATTTCCATAGGAAATTTGGTGTGGGAATGTGATGAGGGGAAGGAATAAATATGATACAGAAAGAAAATAAAAGAGCATATATAAAGGGAGTGCGGAGGTGTGGGTGGGTAGGGATATGGGTAAAAATGAGAATTAACTTGTGTCATATACTGGTACAAATTCCCCAATGTTATATATGATTTTGAGATGTATATAAATTGTACCAATAAAGAATTCAATTTAAAAAAAGATTTCCTCTATATTATACAAATTTAAATGAAAGAAAGAAAGAAAGAAAGAAAGAAAGAAAGAAAGAAAGAAAGAAAGAAAGAAAGAAAGAAA
>PVIC010028694.1:0-23031 GCA_004025085.1 Thryonomys swinderianus
ATGACACGACGGGCCGGGGTCAGGGCGGTGTACAGTGTGACAAGACAAGGGCAGGTCGCCCGGTTGCCCAGTGGCTGCCGGTCCTCGGGTCTCGGCCGTCATACAGTGGTCCGCTTCACCGAGGTGAGCTGTCACTAGCATGTTCACATGTGCTGAACGATGCAGAGCCGCGCTGGGCCGGCACGAGGGCAGAGGGGGCACCGACAGGGCGTGACCCGCGGCCTCAGTCAGGGACGGAGACGCTACGCTCACAAAGGGACAGGGGGGCACGTGGGGAAGGTGCGGCCGCGGGGCGGCGCGAAGCCATTCGCAAGACAGTTGTTTCACCCAGTGATTGTCCAGCAGACCCGGCACTAAAGTTGAATGCACCCACCTCCTGAGGGGGGCAGGCTGGGCGCGAAGGGGGCACAGGAATCGCACGGAAGGATGCCAGGGGGTGGGTTCCACCGAGGAAGGTCGGGCCTCAATTAGGACAAAAGAGCGAGGCGCCCACCGTGCCCGGAGCTCTGGCTCGTCTCAGTGTTCACTGATATGAAGTAGAAGTTTCAGACTGTGCGATCAGAGTCTTTCCAAAGAAGCAAATGCACGAGAAGCTTGGCGGGTGGCGAGATGTGTGCACGGTGACATGGCAGACAACGCCAAAGCCCTGAGCTGAGGTAGTATGCTCTTTGCGCCTTTGCCTGGAAGAAAGGCATGCTATTCTCTCATGCCTCTCTGTCTGTCTGTCTGGCTCCCTGCCTCTGCCTCCCTTCCCTCTCTCCCTGACCGGCTTTGCGAGGGTCCTCACACTGCCCTGAGCTTCCGCATTAAGACTCTTCCACTGGGCGCCCCAGGAAGCCTGGGCGTGCACAGGAGCCGGCAGACGCGGCTGCGCTCTTCGCACAGAAGGCTGCTTGGCGTGCCCTGAATGACGCTGCCTACTGACTCCTGGGGAATATCTACCTTTCCTCCCACCAGAATCATTGTGTAGCACAGTGCACAGAATCCCGAGAGCTGTTCATTCATAACCAACTTCCCATGTCATTGAAGAGTGAGGACCTTCACCCTTAGGAAGACTCCACAGTCAAGCCTGAGGTGCAAGCTCAATGCGGTGACCTGAACCCCTTCTTCCCGCTCTCGGCTGTGCTGGATCTCAGGTTCCCAAAGCCTGGGGGGGGCGGTATGTCCCGGCCGCGTGTGACGTGGGGCCTCACGGTGCAGCTTGCTTCGTGCCAACAAGACGAGCCTGTCCCATGACATGAGGACGGGGGCATCAACAGCTCTGCGTGTGGTTTCAACAGAGGAGCAATTTCACAGCAGCCTCCATATTGTCTTTGCTACAATACCTACCTCAGCCCCCAGTTAGACGCAGCCACGGAGGACACTCTGCCGTGTCTCGGGTTGTGGCTGGGCACATCCGACTCTCGGAAGGCCAAGCTGTGGGCCTGGAGCTCCAGGTCTCCACTGGGCTTTGCTCCTCCCCCTTCACTACAGTGTTTATAAACACAAAATCCCCTCTGTGTGCTCTCTTTCTGCTTTATTTCACAGTTTATTTCAGCCAATCGAACCTACACATTAGGAGAGAATAAGAACTGGACCTTGACAATCTTTCCAAAAACTAACACACTCACATGCATTAGAAGATCGGGTGACAAATGGGTCAATAAATAAATAACATCCAGTATCTGAATCTAGTTGTACCTATGAAGAAGCCTCTCATGGTGCTTCTTAAAAGTCGAAAATTTAAATTCACGTGCCAAGCTAATTACTAATAATTCAGAGCTTTGTAGGACTCACAGAGACAACTCGTCAGCCCCCAAGCACAGGACATGTCATTCACCAAGGATGGGACGTGAAAAATAAATAACTGATGACCTAAAGTGGCAAAATGTACCTTTGCAGGTGTCATGCTTTACAATTTTGATGACCTCTGAACTGTGAAATAGGTCCATAATAATATACCTAATAACTAAGCATTTATTGACTAATAAATGATAGAATTGCACAAACAGTGCTGAATATGACAATAAAATCAATAAAATAATTATGTTTTCATAATACTATCATATTCTAAAAACACTTAATTATTTTAATTGAATTCTTTATTGGTACAATTTATATACATCTCAATATCACATTTAACATTGGGGAATTTATACCAGTATATGACACAAGTTAATTCTCATTTTTACCCATATCCCTACCCACCCACACCTCCTCACCCCCTTTATACATGCTCTTTTATTTTCTTTCTGTATCATATTTATTCCTTCCCCTCATCACATTCCCACACCTAGTTTCCTATAGGAATATTCCACTCTATAAAAAGCTGTCCTACTTTCTAGAGCTCATTTGCATCTACAGGTGTTTATGCCAAAGAGAAAATCTGGAAATTGTCTATCTGTGATCTATTGATTTCACTTATTAGTATATCCTCCAGGTGTCTCCATTTGCAACTAAATGGGTCGATCTTGTCATTCTTTATGGCAGAATAATACTCCATTTTATAAAAAAAAAACACATCTTCTTTATCCACTCTCCAGTTGATGGACATTTGGGTTGTTTCCAAGATTGAGCTATCACGAACTGAGCTGCTATGAACAAGGGTGTACATATATCTTTCCAATGTGAGTTTTTAAGTTCTTTTGGGTATATTCCTAGCAGGGGGATAGCAGGGTCAAGTGGGACCCGTAGTCCTAATCGTTATTTTAGTGCCTTGTCCCCATCTCCTGTCCATCACTGCACAATTCTCTCACTCAAGGAATCCCACATGTAGAAAATATCATATATTCGTTATCTTTTACACTCTCTGCTTTCTTCTAAATTTGTCTGGCTAAGAGGTGGTTAATTCATCTGATTAATAGTTTCAACTTTAATTTTCAAAAGAGAAACATATTAACCAACTCAGGAAAAGATATGTGCATTTTTTCCAGGAGGATATTAGAAAACAAATACCTTAACCTCAAAGAATAGCTAGAGATTTGATGAAAAAAATCTAACATCATAACATGTTATCAAATAATACAGTCTATACACTGAACCTAAAGGTATACAATGTTTTCCATTTTTCATTCTTTAAAGTGAGAACAGGGAGAGATTTAAAGAGTCTTTAAATTCTATGAGCACAATGAAAAGCGCATAAGTTAGAGGGGAACACACCCATATGCTACAATCGCACAGAGGTAAACGTTTGATATTAAAACATCAGAGATTCTTCAGGGTAACAGCTGATTTTTCCCTTTTTGATATTTTTAACACCTAAGCTAGCAAAAATAACATATTTCACAGATTTTTAAAATCCATGAAAAAGTCATATGTAAATGAATTCAACTCATGATGTAACTTGGTTAGCAAAAAAAAGCCACATATTTAATTTTGACAAAAGGGAAGCATTACAGCATTACAGCATAACACTATAAATATCGGTGTCACATGAGAAGAGGCATGCTGCACATGAGATACTCCCTTGAAGCTATGTATGCAGGACGTACTTTTCAAATACAATGTAGTAGAAAATAAACAATAACAAGGATGAAAATTTAAATAGCTAAAAGCTTTTCTAACCTTCCTACTTTGGCTTCTTGGAGAAACATTTCCCTGCAGTCTACAATGAAAAATATAGCACGTAGCTTTAGGAAGAAGACACTGTTGTTTTCATCTAGGATGAAATGGCCTGACCTGTGATGCAAGATGGAGAAATGTGCACCTTCTCTCTCTGTAGACTTCACACCGATGGGGGGAGCAGTGTCAGAGGACAGGGTGTCAAATTCACGCTGGTGTCATTCCCACCTCAAATGCACTTCAATCACCTCCATAGAACATGACAGAAGGAGCATTCATGAAAATGAAAATACTCAAAACACATGGCAAACCACATTTATTTGTTTGTTTGTTTGTTTATTAGATTTTTGAGACAGGGTCTTTTTTTATAGTTCAGGCTGGCTCTGAACTCACTATGTAGCCCAGACTAGCCTTCACCTCATTCCAATCCTCCTGCCTCTGCCTCCCAAGGGCTGGGATGACAGGTGTGAGCCACTGTGCCTGGCTGGAAAGCACTTTTCAAAGGTGGTGTAAAAGTTACAGAGCAATTCAAATGAAGGAGATTGTGAAAGTAACTCCACTGTTGTCACAGCAAAAACAAACCACACTGACAGTGAATCTACAAAGAATTAAGTCACTTTTTGACATGCCCTTTTTGGCTCACTTGTGCTCAAATAATGTTTCGGAAAACTAAGACTCTGTAGTGACTACAGTGTAGAGAAGATGAGACTATTGCTCTCACTTCATATCTGAAAAGTGTAAGTTATGTCAATCCCAAAATAATTCTTAACATTCATGTGCACTTGTGTGTACACACACAAACACCCTTTTACATTAATGCTTTTTTTTTTTTTTTGAGACAGGGTCTCGCTTTGTAGTTCTGGCTGGCCCTGAGCTCACACTGTAGCCCAGGTAAGCCTCGAACTTAGCAATCCTCCTGCCTCTGCCTCCTGAGTGTTGGGATGACAGGCATGAGCCATCATAACCTGCATTACATTAATGCTTTTATCATCAATATAAACTTTAAGAAACCATTACAATTCCCTATTTATACAGATTTTTCTTTTATTTTTAATCCCCTAAAACGTAACATCAACACTCTCACTCAGCTGTTCGCGCTTCCCATGACAATGCCCTGACTACAGTGACCTAAGAAATGAGAGTGGAAATTAAAGATAGGCTACGTTATCACCGAGGCCCCGGGAGTATGACGTTTGATAAAAAGCACTAAAAACTTGGGTGATACTGATCCCTGAGAAGAAGTCACACGAGATGTTATTAAATAGATAAAGTGAAGGGGTGAGAGAAGAGGATGATGGGACAGAACGTGACAGATGAAACTCAAGCAAACCGAGCTGTGGCACACAGGGTCCCGCTCTGGGCCACCAGGAAGCTGCGTTTCAGGGCTCCCAGCCCCAGCTCTGTCAGGATGCATCTCTCCCGGGGGCGAACTCTACAATAGCCTTCACCAAACTACTGTCTAGAGAAAACTGCGTTTATTCAACAGCATTTAAATAACATGCACTCTCATGCTATCCGCCTAATAGCAGCTCAATGCATAATTTATCAAATTGAATACAATGAAAATCTATGATATACATATAATATTGTGAATGATGCAAATGTCCCTTTCTTAAATGTAAAAATTTAATAATAGTAAAAATAATGGAGCAATTCTAATGCCATGCAGAAGGGCTCAGAGGAAGGAAGAGAAGAGGACGCTGTGATCATTGGGGACCACTGCTCCTAAGCTAGCCCCGAATCCCGGTTATCACACTGAGTCTTGGTGGCCACGCACAGTCCAGGTAACTTCTTTCACGGACAGAGCCCGAGAGTCAGAGCAGCCCGGGGCCAAGGGACAGCTTGTCGCAGAGGAGACCCAGCTGGCTCCCACTGGCCCCGAGGCCGGGGTCCACATTCATCGCACACTCAGTGCCGAACAAGGGGTACCTGCTTCACTGCAGCTTTGCTTCGTGTCTCCCCCCATCTAGGGAGGGGACCCCAGAGCTCAGGAGAAGGCGCCAACACGACAAGAACACAGACGCCGACAGAGGGCGCAGGGGTAAACAGGTGATGAACTGGAGATGCAACCCAAAATGGAATCAGAGCTTATTGTTCATATTCCTCATTTACTAGATGGAAATTCAGTTCAGACAAGAAAGCTATTGGCACAAAATATAACCCAATCTATATTCTATGAAGTAGCTAAGTGACTGATCACAGGGGAAATGCTTCGTTATGAGGCATTACATTACAGCGTTTTGGAAGAAGCGTGTCCTATCTCATCTGCGAGGCGGGCACGTGCCTCTTCCGTGAGGTGACTTGTTAGTTCCTGTTTTCTCCCTAGCGTTTCCCACAGTTCCTGGCCCAAAATAAATGCACACTGGCAAGTTAGGGAGCGTCTCAACATTATTATTGCATTAACTCAACTTTAGATCTTTGTCAGCATCCAGTCAGCAATTCAGTGTTGCAGGTACAAGACGAATCCAACGTCTGACTCCAAGATCTGCACTCTTTCCAAGGCGCTCCAAGTTCACAAATAAAATGATGCTTATGACAAAAATAAGAATATTCCACTCAATGGCCACCATGTGAACACTATCAAATGACTATGTAAATGGCTAAGAAGACATGATTAATTAAGGTGTTCTTGTGGCTGTATATACAGAAACTGTTAAAATTAAGTCAAACAAAATGAATCTCATTTATCTAGATAAATGCCCAAATATGGAATCAGAATTCAAGTCATAATATTGATACCAGAAGACTAGCATATTTATACATTACATAGAGTTTTTAAAATCAGAGATTAATATTGAGTAAAAGATCACTGCCTACTGAAAGAAAAATCTCTACTGATCATTGGACTATTAAGTAGATTTCAATGCAATTCTTTATATCCTCAAAACAGGGTCCTGGGAGGCATTAAATATCTATGTCTTCCTTAAATGTTTTATTTGAATGCCTCCTTTTACAGTGAAAATCTCTCCAGGTCCCTTATTCCAAATTTTATTCCTTATTGTCAAACTATACATACCACATTTTACTGCTTTCTTGTGTCGTTTTACAACATGTATTAGTATCCAACATACTTGTTTCTCTTTTCAGAGGAGGATAGGTTATTGCATGAATTAACGTAGCAGAATCCTTCCCGAGGTGAAAAAGTGAGGAAATGTATTTCATTAACATATCAGCACTTGTCTAAACGAATTTTGTAAGTCTGACTCGTATCTAGGATATCACTCATCCTTAGCCCTTTCACTTAAGGTAAGGTTGGAATTCTATCTAATGGAAAGTCAGGAAACACAGGAAGACTTCTTATACCAAAATAAAGAGATTTTAGAAACAGCTCTGTCAGTCTGAAAAATAGGGCAAACAGATCTAGAGCAATCTGGGGATCATGAACCGAAACTCCCCTTGAAACAGAGACAGCATAAAAGAGGGAGAACAATATGTTGAATCTCACCCAATAGGACAACTTTTTATACAAGAGTAGAAAGAAAGTGTTCACTAAGTGCAGGATCAGCCACTCTGATGAACTAGGGTTTAGTTTCCTATTTGGATTGCATAAAGCAAAGAGACTGTTGCGAAGGAGCTCAGGAGCAAAGCGGAAGGCGCTGCTTGGCGGTGATGACTATGGCATTGAAGCATAAGGAAGGACTCTGACAGGGGCAGAGAGGAGACACTCTCCTGTAGTCTGGCAGTTCGTCACTACGGTATTGGTTACCTAATTAGGACAGTGACAGCAATCCTGGACTTGAAGGATCCCTGCGGGAACAGCACAGAGACTGACAGACGTGGTATTCTCCAGAGATGCAGGCTGGACCCAAGTATCAACCGAAGGCTTAGACCGAGGCAGAGGAAGCCATTATGGAGGCCAACAGAATGACAGCATTTGAATGCATGTGGGGTCTCTCTGTGGGACTCCTCAGAATCCTTGGTAAGAATATTCTAGAGAAGACATGGATAAGCTTAAAAATTCCAAGAACAAATATGTTATTACTGTTAATGTGTGTTCACTTTTATGGAAACTAAAGTTTAAAAAGTACAAAACTTAAAAGCTGATAACAAAAACAGCTCCAATATTCCAAATAGGGAAAAAGCGATAGTCTACAATGGCATGATGTCAAATTTCTGAGGTCTATTCTGCAAATATAAAATGATAATCAGCAAGATTAAAATTTTACAAATTATGAAATTGAGACTGAAACTCCGTCCATGCTGGTGAGCAGGTGGGGCCTCACACGTGCTCAGCATACGTTGTCACACTGACTACAGCCCTCTGTATATCACATGTATACATAAGAACAGCCCCAGCGTATATCACAATGGAGAGGTGTTAGAACAGCATTTCATTCAGAGTCAATTATGGAATTTAATTCTTTACATTTAAAAAATCAAATGCAGTGATTGTGTGGAATCAAGTGCACCCTCTTTAAGTATCTGTTCTGTCAAATGCATGCACGTGTGGTTATGTATTTGTGTAATTACTCCCCACAGATGTCACTGTCGCAAATAAAACTTATCCCTTTCTAGTCACTTGTGTCTTTCACTCCCTGAAGTAACCAATGATCTGATTTCTAATAGTAAAAGTCATCTCGTCTACTTCAGAACTGCACGGGAAGAGAGACGTACTGTGTGTACACTATAGTCCTCGGTTTCTTCCAGGAAACACCTTTTTATGAAATCATGGTCCACCCACATTCTGGAGCCCCAGTAGCTCTGCCACTGTGGCTGTGCTGGAGCTTTCAACGTACTGAATGCGCTCATCAGTTCTCCACCAAATTCATTTTTTGACGGAAGCCCTTCTTTTATCTAAGCAACAGACTAAATCTCACTTTAGTTTCATGCATTTCCAACACAGTCCCACCCATTCTTCCTTGGACAGAGCTAGACAGTCATTATGAGCCTGAATGTAGATCTTTTTCACGAAAATTTGAAACTGTTGTACCGTGAATCACTTTCCTGGGTGCACATTTCCACGGGGGAGGCGTGTCTGGGGGTGAGGACATGTTTAAAGAAATTCGTGAGTGGCGCCACATCTGTCCTACTATGCTTGGTGGAGACCAATGCTCTGCCGGCTGCATCTTCTTTTGAGTTGTTTGCAAGAGACCTGGCCACAGGGTAAGGAAGCCCCAGAAGCGTTGGGAAAAGTTGCCATCTAGCTGAAGACGGTGGAGGGAGAGCAGCCGCACGGAGGCGCCACGCCTGAGTCACGTGCACCTGAGCTTCTCCTAAGCACGTGAGCTTGCTGCATCTCAGAGCAGAAAACAACATGCCCTAAGGGAAGAACCACTTATCCGCCTGAGAAGAAAGACTGTGCCAGAACCAAGCGGACTCAGAACTGGGTTTTTCCCTCTAGGTGCCGTTTCTCTAAGGCTTAGGCGGTTAATCTTTCAACACACGTGTCTCTATGACATACTCCACAGAGACACAGAGACATGGGGAATTCTCATAGAATTCTGGCAGACATTTTGGGACTTAAGCCAAAGAGAATATAAGTACTATGGTCAAACGAGGAGAAATATCCTGATAAAAATATGCATTTCTGTGCAAAAAGACTTCTAAGCCATTTTTACTATTGATGGACTGTCTTTCTGATTGCTAAGACATAAAATAGGAAATTTATAATTTCAGAAGTATTACCTCCGGCCCAGAATGGTGATTTCACTTTTTACAAAAACCACTTTCTCTTTCATTCTCCTTGTAAACTTTTCCTTATGTTTTTCAAATCATATATTCAGCACATAGCAAAACCTAACAATTGGTAAAGCAGGAAGTATTGATCCTTTGTGCTTCTCCTTGAAAATACTAGCTACGCTCCCTCCTGGGATGAGTTTCCACCCTTCACTCCCGTGCAGAATCATTTATACCCATTGCCGCCTCCCTCGGAGAAACTTACATTCCATTAGGTGGAACAAACCTCAATAGGCACGTTATGTAGTTCTTTTACCTATAATTACAGAGGACAGTTTACCTCCAGTTTTGAGAACACATTTGTTCCATATTTCCCTTAAAAACAAATAAAGGAGAAATTACACTGCTCACGTCCCAAGTACAATTGAAGCAGATATTGTTGCTTTAGCCAGCTTTAATAGGCCCCAGAATTGCCTTTTTAGATTTCAGCCTTCATTTAACTAAATTCAAAAGGATAAAGTATCTGTGAAATTGTGATTAATGATTAATATTAAAGCCATCAAAACTATGAAAAAACACAGCAATCCAAATATAAGCAGGAAGCTTATCACAGCAAAAGTAAAGTGATATATTCATACCTGAAGTTTCAGTTAATTTATATTCTTTCGATTGCTGATTGCTTTAAAGAGAGGCCAATATAGAAACGCCTTCAATAAATCCCTGCATTTCTCCAACAGCCTGTGTGCTGTGGGAGCCTGGCGGCTGGCTGCTAACGAGAATGAATGGCCCTCAACCTTCAGAGACTGACCCGCTTGGGCTCCAGCACCATCCATCGAGGCTGCTTCCGAAGCACAAGGTCGCATGTCTGCACAATCACTGTCTAATGAGGCATCAGTAGATGCCCACTGATTCAGAGGTGCGCAGTAAGAGCGACTGAGGATAAAATATTGGGACCCTTGTGCTAAAAGTATAGATACAGATCTTTGAATATGTCTCTGTCACAGTCTCAAGTTAAATGAAAAAAATACCACGTTTTACAGATTCATTTGTACTTTAAAGAGATAGAAATTTGCCCAGATAAAATTTGGGAGAATTTTCAGGAGTGTTTTCCACAAAAGAAATTTCAATGACAGGTTGACTTACTTAAATGACAACTACATTTAAAACCATATATTAACCCAAAATACAAAAACAACCAATGCACTTGTATTATGTGGACCTTATCTAACTTTACAGAGGTAACATTTATGTAGTGATAGTGAGGATTTTGTCATATGACATCATCCATTGATATACTCTGGTCTTGAGAGAAATCCATAGAAATATATTAATTATAAAGCCAGCTGATATAATGTTCTAATGTTAATTGCTAATTAATGGTCAAAAGTGAACTAAATGTAGAAATAGGACAGTAAAAGATACTAAAGCAATTTACACCTAAAGAAATAAATGTACATGATTTTTCCCTCCAGTAATCAATAGTTGCTTCCATATAAATTGAGAAAATCACTGACACCACGGAGTATCTTCCCTGAACATCTGCAAGGTGGGAAATCACAGCCAGGATTCCTCAGGAAATCCTGTTTTCCTCTCAGCTCCATCACTGAATAACCTGATCTTTCATAAACAAGCTCTGCAGAAAAGCTTCAGGGTCAGGTCAATACTTTAACTACATCCTTTTACATCATCCAAAAGTTTGGGGGAATTTTTAGTTAACTAATTCACAAATGTTTTATACATACATCTATGTGTGTGTGTGTGTGTGTGTGTGTGTGTGTGTGTGTGTGTGTATATATATGTAGTTTAAAATATATATAGTGAAATAAAATTATAGTTATGTACAGTTACCTGTGTTTTTTTTCTCTTCCCACTGTAAAGTGTCTTTTAAAATTTAACAAGTTAAAGCAACCTTACTAAAAATAAGAAAAATTTGGCTGGAGATTTAGCTCAGTGGTTCTGGTGCCTGCCTCGCAAGTGCAAGGTCCTGGGTTTGATCCCGGGAACCACATACAACAAACAACAATGGGCCTGGTGACTCACGCCCACCAGCAATCAGTACCACACACCACAGTGCCGGGTGTGGCCTGTAATCCCAGCACTCAGGAAGCAGAGGCAGGAGGATTGCTGAGTTCGAGGCTTGCCTGGTCTACACAGTGAGCTCAGGGCCAGCCTGAACTATAAAGTGAGATCCTGTCCCAAAAAAAGAAAGAAAAAATAAAAATTTAATAGGCCACAGTATTTTCATTATAAGTCTAACAAAAGATTTAGAACAAATTAGTATAATGCTTTATAAGAGAAAATACATATGTATATGCATATTAATTAGCCCCTACAACATAAAAACACAATGGATTATATATTGTATAAAACTTATGGAATTAGTATATGTTTTAAAAATAATTACAGCTATTTGTGTCACACTTCATTTTTTGTGACCCTCCATACTCAGTCATATACTCACAAATATATGCCTGTCCTGCACCTATCTTTGTTTTCCGAATTACTTGCATATGAACACAAAGGGAGAAAGTGCGATGTCTGTGTTAGAGATAAGAAAACTAAACATTTTCAGGCAGTGTTAATGTTCTCAAAAGTCAAGGCTTTAGTATTACTAGAGCTAGCACCGAAATCTGACTTTGGTGATTTCTAACAAAGTTACAATTAAACATAATGTTCATCAATAATCAACAATTTATAAGAAAAGCTGCGCATCAAGTATTTCATAGAACTTATATTGCAAAAAGGAGTATATATTGCTCCTCATAGCATTTTGTATTTAACATGCAATGAACTTTCCATGAAATCGATGTTGCTTCTTTTACACTTGCACTTTTGAGCTAATATCATATAGGTTCGGTTTAGTCTTTTGTACTCTAGCAATTAATAAGGCAAGATTTTTCTATGATAGGATTTTCTATGGTTCTAAGCAAGGACTCTCTTTAAGGTTATATACAATAAAAAGAAGTAAAACTAAGCAGACATTTTAGTGAAGTCTCTTCCTTATGGACTGACATTGTTTAATAAAGGCACCATTTTTATTACTTAATGAATGAGCATGGGGTAAGTTTATCCCTGACTTCAAATCAAACATTACAGGAAATATGTGTAGACTAAGCGAAATGTGGAGCTGCGATGTGTCTATGTACAATTCCCCCAAATATTTGTTATATATCTCCAATACATTGAAATATAACTGGAAACTAGAGAAAACAAATTTACTTTTGTTAGGAAAATGATTATGTGTGTGCTATTGGCTAGACTAAAAGGTAATTAACCATAAAGGTATTAAAATTGTTTGCATTTGCAAATTGCAATTTTTGCATTGCAAAAATTGTTTGCAAATTAAAATTGTTGCCAGTACATGGGACGCATGTTACCAAATCCTGGATAGCTACATGATTTTCCAAAAGACATCAACCCAAACCAAAAAATTCCATGGGTGCTTCTAAAAGAGCCACTTAGAAGAGACTAAAAAATATATAACTATCTTCTTATGATGGTGATAGCTGGATGATTCCAGGGTACTTTAGTCTTTGGTTTATTTTGTTTTTATACAAATTAAGTGAGATTTGAAGAGTTGCTGTGGAAAATACGTCATTGCCAAGAGTATATATAATATGACAAAGATGACTCTGGAAAAAATATTCTCCCCCAAATACGTTTTTATTTTTGCAACATATTCTTTCAAAATTGTTTAGCATATGCAAAGGTATGCTTTCTTGTGTCCTATAATGATTCAGTATTTTTACTTGATCTTGTGTACCAAGATCAAACTTGTAACATGCTATGCTTTGAATAAATATACTATTAGTACCACCAGTGGTTATTCTTCAAATGAGTTTGCTAAATTTATGTAATATTTCACCAATTGATTCCAAAACCAAAAACTGACGTTTTATTAACATTGAAATACATAGTAACAGAAGTCAATATTATTTTTAAATAATATTTAAAACATTTTCACCAATTAAAGTAGCTCATTGTAGATCAGAAAACAGTTTCAATTAAAGTATTCTGCACTTCAACAGCAAGTTTTATAACATGACTGAAATGGTAAGCAAAGATTTCATTATCTTCTACAGAAGTTCCCGATTTACAAATACCAACTATAATTAGAAAAATTAGAGCTACACTTCAGAATTAATTGAAATTATTAAAGTATTTACTCTTGTACTATTTATAGGTAGAATGCTAGCAAGAAGCATTTTTTTTTTACTTTCCACTAAGAAATTCTCTGGCATATGGTAAGAATATAACATGACTTTTATTGAAGTTTGAGCCTTTCCTGGAAGGTGTTATATATTTTCATTGTAGTTGGACTTTCTGCACAATTTTACATATCTTCCTGGGAAAATCAGGAGTGTTCATGCGTTGCTGGTGGATGAGTGAGGCATAAGATACAGACATAGGTTACTCACTGACTCTACCAGCAACACTAGAAAGCACCACAGTGTCTTCAGACAAGGACACAGCAGAGAGAGACAAAAGGGCTCTACCCTGAGGTTTAGGGGTCAAAACTCAGATAATTTTACAATATTTAAAGAGAAAATAATTTCACTGTTAAGTATGAATTCTGTACACCTTTGATTTCATCCTTATTCCACAAAGATGCAACACGCATTTTTATCATCAATGTTACATCTTTGAATCTATTTCAAAGGTGATGGGTCCAGTACAGAGTCGGCTCAATGTTGTACTTTAAGGTAAATAAAACTGCCCGTGATTTCTGCTTGAAGCTCACTATCAGGGCAAAGACAGATTCAGCAAAATGTAAAGGAAATAATGGGGAGAAAACACCAATATTTTAGCAAGTTTCTTTAAAAATGCTCTTTTTAAGAGATTCTGTTTCAGAAATAAATGGAAATTCTACACAATGGCAATCACACTGTCCTGTACAGAAATCTAGACCCTAGATTTAAGTCACCTGGATTCTAAAAGACCTGTACACTTTTGTATCAGAGAAACTAACTATAAAAATCTGATATGGAAAATCAGTGAGCTCTTTTCCTTTTTAGTAAAATTAAATGTTTTGAAACATACACATATAATGTATATTATGATATATATGTGCGAATGCAAATAATATCAAAGAAGAAAACCATGGATTTATATAGTAATGTTGCAAACAGAATAAAACCTTATACACTATATTTCTGTGATTGGTACGAAGCGGCTCTCTCTGGAGTACATTATAGTCTTTATTTTGTGTAGTTATATCAAATAACACACCAAAGATCACTGGGGAATTTAAACACTACCAAGAGTATGAATAGCAACAAAGGCATAAGTGGCTCTGGAATATGTATAGATCTTCCAAACTAGAATATAAATAACAAAGTATCTAAATTAGTTATTATAGATTTAAAGAGTGAAGGATAATACATACCACAGGATATAAAGAGGCAGAGAGAGACTATGAACTACTACCTATTTCTGTTAACTAGAGTAATGCAAAGTGGACTCTATTAACCCTTTACTTAAATTCCTGGGTTGGGTTGGTGTTTTAGGCAATGCTCAAGTGTGAAGAGGTTAGTAGGAAACTGGCCTAGGATGCACCAGGACCTAGGCTTAATCTCCAGCAATGCAACAGCAAGGTCAAGCGTATCAACACTCAAATCTGAGCTAGATGCATAAGCACCCAGGTCTGGTCTCCACTACCCAGCTATACATATAGTTAGTTATCGCCATAAAACTGAAATGGAATTTCTTTAACAAGGAAATTGGGTTTGTCTGTTTTCCTTGACTTCTCATTTATGAAACAAATTTGATCCTGCACATGGACAATGCCACGTGTGATGTTGAGCAAAAATATGACAAAAGTGGGGCCATGAAGATCCTTGTAGACGATATCACATCTGGATGAACCTTTCATCTTATGTTAAGTTAGAAAAAGAATTCTACTTGTCTCTGATAATTCTTTTGTGGCCTCCTGGATCAAAGTAATTCAATCTGTAAATTAATTTATACAATGACCAATACTGAATATGTAAATTATAATTACCTTTCTGTTGATTTAGGTTTTCCTGTATATTACATGAGCTAATAAGTTCATTCAATTTATTTTTTAATATTGGCTAGGTATTTTAATAAATGACTACCAAAGTACAAGATTGAGCCCTTAGAATTCTTAGACTGGTTACTTTATGATAAACACACAAGCAAAAAATAACTCTTTTCCAACCCAATTTGAATGTTTTTCAAAATTTGGTTATGATCACTTCAGTATTATACAAACTCTCTTACTGCTCATTGTTATGATTACTTAACTAAAATGCTTAACTTCAAAATGTTGTGCCAGCTGAAATGATTCAAGATTATTTTATCTTTTAAAAATAGTTTTCTTTCCTATTTTTAAGTTTTCATATATAACAGAAGAGGAAGATTCATAATTCCTCTTCAGAGAACTTTAGTCTTCTCAGTCCTTCAATCTCAACAGAATGATCAGAAGTTTTGTCCATGGATTGAAAGACTCAGGACCCCTAACACTGAATTCTTAATGTCATAGATAAAATTTTACTGTGGATCATGTGAACATTTCCAATGATATCACATTATTTTTTTTATTTGTGGTCCAAAGTAAAGGTTCACGCATATACTCAAAGGCCATTTTGAAATACAGTTGGAAGTTGCGAACTTGAGTTCATTTCATGAGGCATGTTCCATACTGTCTGTTAATAGAAATTAAAATTTATCATCCCCAAAATTGATAATTTTTATAAACTGATCATGCAAATAAACATCTTTTAAAACTCACTTTGATTTGGTCATTCTACGGAACAAAATGCTCAAAGGTGATATGAGCATGCCATAAGTGCTGTGGAAGTTCTGAGTGTCAAGGCCACATTGGAAAAAACATCATTCATACTCCATGTTCCTTCTCAACCTGCAACATCCCCTTCAAAACAAATCCCATGTCGTACGATCCACACTGCAAGACTGGGAAGGGTGTCCAAAGGAATCAAATCGATGGGCGGGACCGGGGAGGCGCTACACGCAACAGATGTTGGAGTCACATCTTCAGCAACAAAGCCCTGGAGCTCAGCCAAGCTGTAAGGAGCAAAGCCTGTGTCTACGAAGACCAGGCTGCAGCGAGAAACCACAGCTCCGGGACACCGAGCCAGAGGAGGCTGACCACGTCAGAGCTGGCAGGGAAAATGGAACATCAAATTTTGCTAGAGATCATCATTCGATATGGCAGGCACTGGCTGCTGCTGGGAAACAACAGCAAACCGATCAATCTGTTGTACAGAAATAATGTAGTAGGTGGTTCATCTTGAGCAAAGCCACAAAGCGAAAGAGGTCCCTCAAAATTTGGACTCGCTCACAAGTCAGTCGGTCAATGACTGCAAAAGACACTCAGCCACACTACTCTGCAACCAGATTCAAAATCAGCATTGAAAAGATGGGGGCCCACAGTATGATGAACCCTGACAGGGCCTTCTTACAGGAAAAAAAAAAAAGGCAGTGATAAATCTCAGGTGTCATATTTTCATGGAAGCCACCTTAATACTTCAATCTAACTGCAAAGTGTTCAGTGCTCTTCTTGTAAAATTCTGCAGGAAAAGGAAGGCAATAGAGACAAAAATAATGTTCACAACCTGGAAATGAAGGTCCCTCATAGTCAGCCAGCAGCATTTATTTGAGCATGACTACATTCCCAATACAATTAGAGAGCATTTAACTCTTGAAGAATGGTCATATTTGGTTTATTTTCCTTTTCTTTCTTTTTTTTTTGAATAATGTCTTTAGGACACAGAAAATAATAAAAGTAAATGAGAAGCAGAAAAGGAGGAGGTGACAATCCAAGAAGATTTGGTGAAACCATAATGAAAAGTTATGGCCACAGGGAAAGATTTAATTTTCGAGAAAGTTCTCAACAGGGCTCAATGACAGGTATCAGTTCTAGGGTAGAACCTCTCTAAGTATGGAGGAAGCCAGGAGTCTGCTGAGACAGCCTGGACCCCCAGAGAACGACACCCTCTCATTGTGAATTTTGCTGTTTTCAAATAATTGACTGATTCTATTGTATCCGCTCACCAGCAAAGCTTTACTATAAAATGTTTTGTATTGTATACGCTGCATAGACATCTATAAGCATATTCATATTTAATTTCATAAATAATACCCATCTATCGAAAGAAAAAAGGGGAGAAGGAGCGACAGAGGAACAGACAGAGGAAAAAACAGACTGGACCTGAAGGTTCCATCATCTTCTTTTTTTTTTTTTTTAATAAAAAAGAAAGTGATTCATTGCCAATATGGTAACATTCTAAGGGTTCTTTGGCCTTTTGACCAGGGCTCCTACTTCAAGCTCTTTGGAGACAGAAGGCCAAACTCAGGCTCCTAAGGAGCAGTCTAAACAGCTTAGCAGTTTTGTAAAGATCTCTAGTAAACAAGTTTAAATCATAAAACTGCTCAGCCTGGCATATTTTCTACTCCTCACTTCTAATTTAATACTGAAATTTTGTTGAATTTTCTTAAACAGAAAACCTTGGGGAGAAAGGAGAATTCTCATAGGGAAGAAGAAAATCCAATTATTTTTGTCCACTACCTGTTTATAAATCTTTCACACCTGCAAGGTAATGGTTTTTAATTCTTCCAGTATGAGCAAAGCAATTTTAACCTCTTACGTTTGGTTCCTGACTTTTTTGTGTGTGTGAATTTTAACTTTATATTTCTTAAATATTTTGTGGCCCCTTTTAAAGAACAAAAAGCTTTTTGTACATGTGTTTCTGCCTGATGGTCCTAGTAAAGTGGTGATTTGCTGAATGCAAACCCCAGAGGAAGATGGGATTCAAGATATTACATAAAAGAAAAGTGAACATTTTCATTTACTTTCTGATAATTTCATAGACTATCTTCAGTATTTCTTTCATCCTTTCAATGTTGGAGACATCAAATTTCCCTCAGTGCACAAAGCACAGTCCTTGAGTATTAGGAAGCAAACAAGAATGTACTGAGCACTGTTTTTATTCCACTATATTTTTTGGTCTTCGCTTTGCTTCTCCACCCATCTAATCTAAAGATTAATCCCGAATGCAGTCCTCATACCTATGCTTTCAAATTCTTGTTTGTGTCAAGTGAGTAGTCTTCATACAGGTTGAAAACAATAATCAATATAGGATTAAAAGTAAGATAATAAAGAGCTACTAAAATCAAATAAACTCACAAAACCATTTAATCCAATGAAATGCAACAGCCTGAATAAAATATATGGCAATAAGTATAAAAAGCAGTTCACATGAGCCATTGCAATTAAAATGAGTCTTAAACCAGGCGTGGTGGCTCACACCTGTCATCCCAGCACTCGGGAGGCAGAGGCAGGAGGATTGCTGAGTTCGAGGCTTGCCTGGGCTATATAGTGAGCTCAGGGCCAGCCTCAACTACAAAGCGAGACCCTGTCTCAAAAAAAAAAAGAAATTGGAAAGACAGATTTACACTCTTGTTCATAGCAGCTCAGTTCGTGACAGCTCAATCTTGGAAACAACCCAAATGTCCATCAACTGGAGAGTGGATAAAGATGATGTGGTTTTTTAATGAAATGGAGTATTACTCTGCCATAAAGAATGACAAGCTTGATCCATTTAGGTGCAAATGGAGACACCTGGAGGATGTACTAATAAGTGAAATCAATAGATCACAGATAGACAATTTCCGGATCTTCTCTTTGGCATGAACACCTGTAGATGCAAAAGAGCTCTAGAAAGTAGGACAGCTTTTATAGAGTGGAACATTTCTATAGGAAACTTGGTGTGGGAATGTGATGAGGGGAAGGAATAAATATGATACAGAAAGAAAATAAAAGAGCATGTATAAAGGGGGGAGGAGGTGTGGGTGGGTAGGGATATGGGTAAAAATGAGAATTAACTTGTGGCATATACTGGTACAAATTCCCCAATGTTATATGTGATTTTGAGATGTATATAAATTGTTCCAATAAAGAATTCAATTTAAAAAAAAAAGTCTTAAGCGCCCAGTGTCGGTTTTCTTCTTATACTTCTCTGCTTGCTGTCAGCGTCTCTGCCTCGGTCTCTCACCAGCCAGCGACGACCGCCTCATGTCCTCTTCACACGGGATAGACGTAAAACCCACTGAACTCTACTCACTAGCAGAGGGGACCCTTGCACGCTGAACCCGCCCCACACTGCACCAGCCGCTCGTCTTCCCGGGCTTTCAATTCCTGTTCTGTCGTCCCTCCGACGACCGAAGGAGCCTCACTGACCCCCAATCCTGCCTTGTCCCTTGGTCGCAGACAACACGGGTAGCAGACACTGAAGGAGCTGCTGGCGCAGCATAAAATGTGTGGCCGGCAGATGACAGCCCCCGATACCGTGATCACTGCCCCCCCTCCCGGAAGGGACCTGAGCCTGGGGGACACCCTGGGGGAGCTGGGGAGCCACAGAGCACAGCTGCTTCTCTTCTCCCAGGGTCGCTCTGCCGCAGCCCCATCTGGCATGCGATGACCTGAGGTCAGCTCGCTCGGACACACAGACTCTCCGCAGTCGCGGCGCCTGCCCTGTGCTCTACTGGGTGGAGGCGTGACACAGACCTAAGAAACTCCTTGAGACACAAAGTCGATACAATCACGTGGTTTAAAATGTTGGTCACCACGTGCTGAACTTACTAAAATACTTCCCTCTCTGGGTACTTCAGTTTCCTCACCTATAAAAGTTTAGAAAATGGTTGTACCAACTTCCCAGGATACGAAGATAAATAATATACGTAAAGCACTTAAAGTGGCAATTAGTCTGTATCAATATGAGATGTTAGTAGCATCTTTTCTCTGACGGTTTCTCCACAGCTCATGATTAGATGTCACAGCGACCAAGAAACATTTCAAGAACTCAAGAAGAAACTAAGATCGTAAGTGATCCTACATCACTCTGTGATTCGGAATAAAATCCTTGCAGTGGGTCCCTCTTAAACAGTGATGGATTATTATGAAATGGGTTTATTGTCCTGATGAGAAAGACAAATGACATGCAAAGGAACTACAGCAGAAACAATATAGTCTATTTTTAAATGTTGCTAATGCACCCTTTCAGAGTTTCCAAGACCCACACAATAATCTCTGCGTGTCTGAAGCATCAGATGCTCAAGGAAAGCAAGGCCAGGCAGGAGAAGGCACTAGCGGTAGAAACAGAAATGGGAAGAGGCAGGGCCGCTGCGTAATCACACGGGCCCCGGATTTCCTCTGAGCAAGCGTCTCTCTCGGGCTCAGCTCCAGCCTGTACCAGACACAGGATTGCAGAGGAAATGAGTCCCAGACACTGCCCCAAAGTCCTTTTGCTAAAATAGTCACGTGTATCTCCATATCTACGTTGATGATATAATGAGATCTCTTAAGAACTGATGTGTACTCGGAAAAATAAACGTATCTTAGCAAATATTAAGGTACCTGAGCAAATACGTGATTCATGTTATTATGTGCCAGGGTGCTTCTAAAGCAGAAAACTCTGTCAGAAAATGGAATGCTTGGAACCCACAAAAAGTCAAAAAGGAAGAACACTGCCCTGAAGGCAAATGAGAGTATGAAATTCTAAATCCAATCCTTGGAAGAACATCATTCTACCGCAGGAAAGGTCTGTTCTTTCCAACCTCACAGTAACAACAACTGGGTTAAGTCATATTTCTCAGAGTTAAACACTCATGTTTCCTATGGAAAAAGAAACACGAGCATGGAAGACACAGAATAAACCCAGCCGTACAGAGGATTCCCTGATACGCTTACGCCCTCAGTACCCAAAACGGTCCCTTGAAATAAGAAACACTAATGAATATCAATGAACACTCATCAGCTATTGGATAATACGGCGGAGAACGAAACACGATGGGACTCACGTTCCTATCTTTGTGATCCACGAATTCAACTCTAGAGTGTAAAATGGCGCAGACATGAGGGGGCTCGATGGATCACGACACACATGACCCGGGGACACAAGACGACAGGGATCCGTGCGTGCTGTGCTTCCGGATCTCCCCGAGACCCCTGTTGTTTGTGCAACCTCACGGAATTTACACGGATCGTTAAGTGGCAACACGACCGTCTCTGGATGCCAGCTGGACGCAGGGGAGCCGTGGGCAAAGCTGGAAATGGAAACCCGGGAAGGGGCGAACTACTCTCCGGTTCATCTCAGGATCAGGCTCCCAGGGTGAAGAGGACACGCTTCCGAGTCCCGGAGCCATCTCCGAGCGGAGGAGCACAGGAAGCGCCGTCCCCGGGCTGCCACGGCTAGGAGCGCCCGCGCCTCGGCCCTCTCGGGAGAACTGGGAGCCGACCGTGAGGACCGCGGACCGCAGGCCGCGCTCGGACCGAGGCTGCCAGGCGCCGCCGTGCTCGGGACGCTCCTCCTCCCCAGCGAGCGGCGGAGGTCGGCGGGCGCAGGAAGCTCTCGCGCCCCTGCTGGCCGTGCGGCAGTGCTCCTGCTGCTGCCGCTGCTCTTTCCTCGTCTGGAGTCTCAGACCTTACACTTCCCTGGAGGCGGGTGTGCGCTGCGAGAATCGGGTTGTTTCCTGGCCGTGGAAGCCTCCTCTGCGCAAGGCCGTTCTCCGAAACCACCCAGGACCCTGTACTCACTAAAGGACACACTCGTTCCCGTCATGCGAGCCACGGGATGCACACACGTGCTCACTGCTGAAGAAAAGCAGGCTCACGCCTGGCTTTTTCTCTGTTCGTGCAGGTGTGGAAGGAATTCGCCTTTTAATACAAATTACATTTGGAAAATACAACCGCGGATAGTTTTTAACAACCACAGTCCAGTGGTTGCTTATAGTGAATGGAACAGTAGTCATGTGAATATTTACAATGTTCAAAAAATAATTATTTCAAAAGTTCACTAAATTTGTATTTCATTATAATAGCTTTCTTGTCTCTTTCAGGCTCTTGTGAGACAGGGAACATGCGACATCATGGAGGTTGGCCTGGTTAAAATTACATGCATTTAAATTACACACATTTAACTTAAACAACCTTTAATCTACAATTAAATGTAAACAATAAATAATGAGTTTCTTGTTCTTTGTTAATATCTAATCTATGTGAATGGGTATTAGATATAGAGAAAAATACTCACTTTATCATTACTATAACTTTAAAGATATTGAATTATTATGAAACACGATTTAAGGTATATAAATTTATGAGACATAAAGCCGTGGTAACGTGATATGTTGCTGAATTTCAGTTTGATTTATGAACCAATCAGAGAGCAATAGCGTGTGTTACACACCAACTTCAATCATTTATTTTTCACTCTTTAATTACTGTGCACAGCTTCCTGAAGGTGGTGAGCACATCATTTCACTAAGGCTCACCTTTGTCAGATGTGTTGAAATACATACGCACCTGGGTCTACACAAAATGAGAAGCATACAGTGTTTTTCTAGTTTGTCACTTACATTCATTATATTTTTCAAGTGAGAAAATGAGGATAAAATGATCTACCAGGCTCCTGTGACCTAACATATATATTTTAGAGAGTCATATAAATCTACATTTCAGATCACAGAAAGGATTGGCCACACTGATTTTCTTAGACAGGAAATGTTTCCAATTATATTAGTCATGTCATACAAATTAAGCTAAGAACCAATTCTTGGCTTCTTTTAAAGAAAGGAAACTGTTAAAGTTAATATTTTAATCCTCTTGTTCATTTTCCATAATTAGATTTTTTAGAAAAAAAAATCACTGCATTCTACCCCATCAGTGAACTAATGTTATTGGTGATGTACTAACAGGTATTGAAAGCATTATCTTTGTATTTACTTGTCACTGTATCTTGTGAAATACAACCAAATTGGTATTAAAAAAAAGTTCTGTATGAAAAAGGAAGGTTCATCTTAGCTTTATATTTCTTCATATTTGAAGTCCTTCGT